>OMOV01088664.1:0-10553 GCA_900312565.1 Beryx splendens | reverse complement strand
GCCTCGCCGCCCTCACAGCCGCCAGAGACTCCACCCAGCCCCGTCCCGTCACCGTCATGATGTAGGCCACCACCAGGGTCACACTGCGGGACACTCCTGCCACACTAAACACAACACTTTACTTTCCATCATGTAATCATCAGATAGTTCTTTGGCTAGGAGGCTCTTTTCTCTGGTTTGTGTATGTAGAAGTATTTTGCTTCTACCTTTTTTATTTTACTTTTACTTCTACTTTGCATGTTTGATGTGAGAGTAGTATAAGAATCAGGTTCAACTTGATTATCTGCCCAAATTTTGAAGCCTGTCCTGGTCACAGTGATGCAGTGGTAAATAAAAAGGTGAGTAAACTATAATCCCTATCATACTTTTTATTTATTTTATTTATTTTTATTTAACCTTTATTTATCCAGGTTAGCCTCATTGAGATTAAGAATCCTTTTTTCAAGGGGGTACTTGGCCAAGAAAAAGCAGCACAAAGTTACAGACACCACAGCAAACATCTCATCACATTACAGCATTATACATGATCACAAACATTCGATGTTTCATTAAAAAAAGCAATTTAAACTATGAGGAAAAACAATTACAATTTTCACCATCCTCCCTACCTTTAACCATTGTTTTAAAAACATTCAATGAGACCAGCTCCTGTAATTTCAGGTCCTTCTGGAGCTCATTCCATGCCACAGGGGCTGAGAACTGAAACACCTTTTTACCAAACTCTGTACGAGCCTTTTTTACATTCAGTAAAAGTTTTGTGAGCCTAAATGGTCATTTTTGTTTGTCTGCAACTCACAGTTTGATACTACTTAACTATAATACACCTATTTAACTTAACTATAATATATATTATGAGTTTACATCATAAAGATTTATGTTAGACAAAAAGGGTGGATAAACTCTACTGTGCAAATAAAAAGCTGGGTAAACTGAGTTTAGTACTAAATCCCTGGTCACCACTATATTCAATTTGCATCAGAGGTCCCTACATTTTGCTGATGCATGTATGCAAAAAACTAAACCCTGCATCTAAGTTTCACCTGGTTTTTAGACCGCTTTCAGACCAAAGAATCATCTCAATATCACATGCAAAACGCAGAACATATCCTGTCATAGATACAGGATATAGGATAATTTTTTGTGAAAAACAAAGAAAATAAATAAATGCTCAACACTCAAGTGGAAGTCCTCACTGATCAACCAATGAAAATAGAGAATTGTTTTTGCATGTGATTTTTAGATGTAGCACATTAGTCCACTAGTGCAATTGACCCGCTGGGTTGAGTAAAGAGGGAGAAACCGACCAATAGGGGCTTTAGATGTCTTTTCACTCACCAGTGGACAAGGCAGCCTTGACCTTTCATTCGGGACTCATGGATAAACGTGATGCTGTCTCTGAAGTACTGAATCCTGATGAAATGATCAAATAAAAACATACTGAAGGACCTTTAAACATTACGGTGGGCACACATTGAATCTCTATACATACAGGATACTCACAGGTTTTGCTTAGAGTGGTCAGCAGCGGATATACAAAGGTATGTCATGTCCTATGGGGGGAAGGGGGGTAGTTTAGACTCATACCAAAAAAAAAAACATAATCTCTGCAGAAAAAAAATATTACTAATGTTATTTTATTGTGCAATGGTTGGTGTCAGACATTGGTAACAAAGGGCAGACCGAGCATGTAAGAGCAGAGCAGTTTGGAGTGGGTCTATCATGGCAGGTCATCCACCTGAATGCGAGGGTCTACATGCTTCCTGTTTCACCTCAGAGGGGACGTCCCCGAAAGCCTTGCCCCCTCTGCCCCTGTAGCGCAGTAGTCGGGGGGTCATGACATAACGAATTTTGAATGTATGCCTGTGTGTGTGTGTTTTTGCAATGTGCACCTGGCAGCTGATGGTACACACATAGCCCCAGTGGACAGAAACCACCTTGTCCCGGTATGACTGCACCTCTGCGAAAGCCCCTGAGCCCTCTGGGACACACTGAGCTATGGGAGTCTTCGACAAAGGTCAGCTTAAATTCACATACACAGATAGATGCCAACATACACGCACACGCACATATACACATACACACACAGACATAAATGCACGCATGCACACACACCAGTATACATGCACACATCCGCCATGCATCTACCACTCTCGCATGAGAAATTGGCATTTTTGACAGAGAGCATTGCATCATACTAACCAACAACATAGATTAATCTTTATATCTTTGTGCATTCACTCTCAGTACTGATCATGACAGTGAGTCAGTGACACTATCTATAGGATCTGATCCAGACACAAGTATCAAACAAATCTCTGACTGTATATGCAATTAATTGGAAGTTGTGGCCAAATGCACAGTGCATTTAAGGTTTTATGTTTTATTGTGCGTTCATATTTACTGTATATGATCAGTGTGAACTGATGTAACGTATAAGTGACACGTCCGTCCATAGAGACTTGGTGGCTGGAAACCAGACCTTCCTCTCTCAGGAACCACCACGCTTTCTTCCAAGAAATCAATCAGTCAGAAGGTTGACTGTTAGTTATGCAAATAAACCATCCATCTGGCCATTAGCCCACGCTGGTAAAATAGACCTGAGTCATCATTATGCCAAAGCGCTCTAAAAGCTGTGTCATACATACTGTGTCATTATATTTAAGGCCTATATGATATCATACTGATTATTTAATTAATAACCGATGTCATAATATCGAAAACTGTATAGTCCTATAATGGAGATCTAGATGCGTAGATAGAAAGAATGAGACGCTTAATGCTTGGAGGCGTAGTGTAACGCGTGTCTGTAGGCTTTTACATAATTTGAGGCCAAAACCTTTTTAAACATCTTGGTGGTTGACCAGTCTGGGTAGTGATACTGTAGACAAAGTTGCTGTTTCTCTTCAGTGTAATGGTTGTGAAAACACTCTGACATTCTCCCATGGATGGAGAAAGTGTACAGAAATCTCGGCATGTTTTTCAGGCTTGCTTTCAACAAGAAAAGATGAAAGTTGTGAAAGCGGACATTGAAGAACTCAGCGGAATACACGATTTCCAAAAGAAAATCTGTCAAACAGCAGCAGGTAGAGGAAAATCCGATGATGCAACAATTTTGTTCAACTCAGATGACAGGAACATATCCAAAATCAGATGAATGGATTATTAAATAGTAAATAAAAAGGTTTCAGTGAGGTGAACTGCTGGTCCAGAAGGTGTTTCTATCTGTTGTGACTGTGTTGGGAGAGCTGGACCATTTAAACAATATGTTCAGGATATATGCAATATACTTCCTTTCCAAAAACGACATATCGCAGTTTTAACAAATTGTATAAAAACGTTTCTGTGTTACTAAGTGAAAATCACTGAAAACAGGTTTCTACTTTCAACCCTCACTCCCTCAGGTTCCTCTCAGTAGATCTGTGAGAACCTTTTTCTCTCCTTCACACGTACGCACAAGAAACACACCTTTCCCGCTCTCTCATACACAAATTGCAACATCTAAATGTAGCAACATATGAAAGGACTTTTTAATGAAGTTGCACTTTCAAATCTTTCACATTGCTGACTGTTGAGCTAAACAGCTCTACTGTACAAAACGTCCATTTGGCTACATCTTCTCAGTCACTTACTGTACATTAACTGAAAATAGCATGCAAATTTTCAAAATTTTCAGTAGGATTCTACACAATATTGCAGCATCGCATTCAGCCAGAGAGCCTTGGTTAGCAGGTGAAATTTGGTGAATTCCCAGTCTTGTGACTGATAGTACAAGTCAGAAGGACTTTCCATTCAAAATAGAAAATAAGAAGGTCTGACTTTCACATCAATTCCAGTTATCTACTTCAGCAGCTTAGTGTCTATCAACAGCCTATTATGTAAAGTGTATTATATTACATATTACCTATTCTATTCCTAGTCATCCTTTCAAAACACATCTCGAGTGATGACTCATACTGTAATAGATTTCCACTGAGTAAGACTGTGATAGGTAGTTATACCTCTGGTGAAGGCCAAGGTCATAAAGTCGACGGATTAGACAGTGTGGTTTCTAGAACAGTCTCTGGACACCAGCCATCCTTCCACTGGCCTTTCATAACAAACACAGAACAGGGGGGACACAGTGGGGCGTAACACTGGTGATCAGCCTGGATGTTCAGGCCAGGGAGTGTGTGGCTGGACGGGTGTCGAGGTCAGGTCGGGCTAGGCAGTCAGATGCACACACACACAGACACACAGACAGGGTCGCTCACCTCCAGGATGGGTGCAGCTGTGTCATGGATGGACAGGATGTGGGTGATGTTGTACCGTGCAAGTAGCTCCCTGTCTCGTGCATCTGCAGATTGAAAAGAACTGAAAAATCGCAAATATTCCTCTCCCGCCAATCACAAATCACCCCACGCAGGTCCCCTCCTAAATAAGGTGTTTTCTACCCAACAACCCCCCTCCCCAAACATCTCCCAAGCAAATATGACCTTATGGCTTAATAAGTTTGCTCTTGTTTTGAACTGAAAGAAAAACCGGAAAACCAGTGTTTCTAAAACAGTCCAACAGCTTGGCCCAAAAGTAAGAAACAGTAAATGTTCTAATCAAATTTTGTTCCTTAAAAGGAAGCCAAATGTTTCTACCTAGGACAGATGTGCCGAGGGCATTTTTTCTCATGCTTTGCAAGTTTGATCTTGCATGGGTCTGATGTGACCTATGCAAGAGCAGAAGAGTATAAACTTGCTGTAAACACTGGATGAAAATAAAGCTTATTCCAAAAGACCCTGCCTGTCAACTAAATAAAATAAAAATTAAAAAATCCCATTTCACATATGAGAATTCATATAAATTGTCAGATATAAATCAAAATCTGCAACATAATGGGAAAATGCATATATATCTGAACGCTCATGCACAATATAAATGCTTAAAATACTTGCACAATACAATCAGATTATGTAAGGCTTTAAGTCATAGGTCAGATAATGCAGCACATGTCCCGCAGCGTGCTGGGTGTGAGATGAATATTCTTTACGGGACTCGAGGTGCTGATATCCCATTAACGCTGGTGACAGAGAACTGGCTTTCAGATGAAGGCTATTTCCGTCACCTTACACCGCAAAGCTGTTCTTCGTACATATTTACACTGGCTGTTGTGCACAGAAAACACAAAGTAACAGTAATAGGGGGATTGTACAGCAAAATCGATACATGAAGTTCAAGCATCAGGATAGTATGAAAGGTAACGGATAAAGAACCATGATTTTCAATGATTCCCTGAACATTACATTTCTACAGTGATGTATCTGTTGCTTTTAGACATTACCTGTGCAGTCTCCATTTCGTGCACAAACAGAAAAAACAACCTAATCGCTGATCTGCTGTTATTTGGAAATATGTGGAATACAGTTCACATAAGGGACACCCCCATGCTAAGGGGCATTCCCTCCCACACTGCACCACACAGCAACCCTTGAAATTAATTTGATCTTCTCCGAGTGTTGACAAAGACATCACACCCACACCTACACCCACGCACATGCACAAACACACACACGCACACGCAGTCGACAAAAGATCCTTCCATTCGTTTTACATCAAAAAACACCATTTCAATCATTTTCCCCCATATTGTGATTCCTCCACTCTATAGAAACTGAGCTCAGTGTAGCATCTCACCACATGCCCCTCCATATGAGGAACTGAAAAACACTCAATTACATTTTTCTGACGATAAATCAATTCTATACACAAATTACACAGAGCAAGACAATTTACCCTTGAAGTTTCCGAGGTAAAGATCCGGCAGGACCTAAACGTGAAGTAGAAATTGAGGTTAGCAGAGGATGCAGAAGTCGTCGAAGTAGAATAGGAATGTAGAAGTAAAATAGGTAATTGAGGTTTGAATGGTTGAATTTAGTATTTAATGCAAAACAAACGAAAACAGCTGCAAATATCATCATCCTTTCAGTGTATAGATGCAAGTCAATCTCATATGATACTGTACCTTGTTGATTCCATTACCCATGTCCACCAAAAATCTCAAGCAAAGCACATCAAGTTTAGTACAGTTCACCAGTTTAACACCTCAGTGTGGCCATTTCCCACCGGGTAGACAAGTTGTTCAAGTTGCTCAAAAAACTGTATATACAGTATACAACAAAGCAGGAGGATCCAGCGCTCCAAGAGCCTGTTGCTCCAGTCAAACCCTCTCAACAGGGAGATAATCTGCCACTAGCCTCCTCCAAAGACTTTTCGTGTGACCTAAGGTGTAATAAAGCTCTCAACAAGTCCGCAGCTCGCAGCCTGAGTGCAAGTTGATTGAGAATACACTGGTTGGGATGACGTAATGTGACCTTAGCGGCAGAACACCCTGTTGGATATATATTTAGACCAGGCGTGGGTCATGGGACCGTGGACAGGCACATACCAACCAGACAAAGATGGTTGAGGGCCACTCCGCTCTGGCAGCTCAGGGTAGAGGACAGATCTGACAGAGGGTCGATACGGCCCGTTGGCTAGAGCCATATAAGGTGTAAAATGCCCTGCCATGTGGAATAAATGCCCATTTGGCTATACTTTTAATAGTCTACTGATACTAGTAGTAGTAGTAGTAGTAGTAGTAAATGTTATTTTTGTGCTGATTTGTGCTTGTCGTTGTTTGTTGTTGTTATTGATCATTTCAGTGGACATGCAATGGAATGTACAACAATCATCTAAGTTCCAGTAAATTTTGCTATACCTTCATCACATCACTGTGAAGCGAGGTATTTTTAGCTCAGCCTCGTCTTGTCTTCTGTTCCTGTGTGTGGTTTAATGTGTGGCACGGCACAGACGCACTGACAAGCAGAGGAGCGTGGAGGCGTTTACAAAAAGCCGCCTGTCTCAGAGAACTAGATCTGAACACTCATCGTGGGTAACAGGTCAACCCCATTGATAAACATAAACACCATGCATAAGAATAGGGCCTACACTTTAGTGGGTGATACATATAAATACCTCAGAGCAGTTCAGTGTGTGTGTGTGTGTGTGTGTGTGTGTGAGAGAGAGAGAGAGAGAGGGGGAGAGACAGAGGGAGAGACACACACACACAGGGAGAAGGAGGGGGAGTGTTGTGCAGACAGTTAAGGATGTGAGATATGATTGATGATTAAATTAGACTGTAAAAAGAGGAAGGAGAGGCATTACCTCAGGAATTACTTCCAAGTTTGTAGCAACTATACCAACAGGGTCCAACCTTTTCGAAAAGAAACTAACCCTACAATAAATAGGCATACAAATGGCACACTAAAACTATACCATAGCCTACTGTAAGTCCCACTTCTAATATAGGTTTATAGTATTAATATACAGTAGGCCTATATAGTATAAAGAATTATAATGACACCATAGGAGGTTTAAAAAACACTATGAGGTAGCCTACCGTTGTGAAGGCTAGACACACTGAAATCTAAAGGAATTGCTTGTTTTTACGTGAGTACAGTCAGTATATTTATTACGGCAACTCACGTAAGTGTTGCTTTTACGTGAATGTTACCTGTCGGTTCGCTTCAGTACTTTCGGTACGGAATGTATTCTCGCTAAGCGCCTTGTGGAAAGTGCCAAACCGTGTTCGGCGCTGGCTGCGTTCACCAAAACAAAGCAGACGTGCAAGTAAATGATTTTCAGTCTGGTCTTCACTAGGCAGGAGGAGTGCGGACGAAGTCTGCTCCGTGTCCGTGTCGGTCTGCACCGCTGATAAATGGCGTTGTTGTAACTAGGAGGACGTCTTTGCAAGTGCAGAGCTGAGATCAGGACAGTCATGACAGCGATCCAGCCGTACTGGTAACTGTTTTTATGTGATAGCTGCACAGTGCGCATATAGAGACCGTTTCTTCTAAAATGGACTCTGACCACGGAGTGCCACTGTAGGATTCTTGGTTTTGCGACATGCTGGCCCGTCGTGCATGAGTGTGTCCAGTCCAGCTATTTGATTTGAGTCCACTAGATGGCGCAGTGTACCTAGACAATACTGTACACACTGCGTGCACGAAATAGTGTCACATTTTTATAATTCTCCCATCGGGTCTTATTGTAGTCTACTCAGCAGTGAGTTTAAAGTGACCTTATTATACTTTATGGTATTTTAATCCCACTGTTTTACTATAGTATGTGGTCTGTTTTTGACTATAGTAACTGCTTCATATGTTTAAGTTTTGCTCTGATGTTTGTATAATATTATTTTTTTTAATTGTATTTCCCATATTAGAGTATTAGTATATTATAAAAAACGATATTATATACTAAATATACTTTATAGTTTTGCTGTCATATGTGTACAGCATCCACATAAAATGTATTGTAGGTTTGCTGTTTGTTGTAAGGGATTGTTTTGTTTTGTCTTGTTCAGTGTGACTGAATGTCAAATGCGAGATGATGCCATTCACTAGGGAGATTCTATTCTGATCTGTTCTATTCTATCACCATGACCATTTCTGCCACAGTCTACTTGTCTCGTTTCCCCACAGCTCTTCAGTGACCTCAGGCAGACAACGTGTCAATGGAGTGGATCTGTACTATGAGCAGACCGGCAGAGGGAAGCACGCCGTCCTGCTGCTTCCTGGAGCTCTGGGTAAATACAACAACATGTCTCTCTTTAAGGGGAGAGAACAACTCTGTCTCTCTCAAACACACAGATCTCTACTCTGTCTCATATCATGTAAAACATATTTTAAAACACATTATGTTACGGTATGGTGGCAGCCTCCAAGTGAGAGGAAACCAATGAACCATTGCTGTTTTTGGCTCTCCTGCTGCAGGGAGCGCTCAGACTGATTTTGGACCTCAGCTGAAGTCTCTGAATAAGGAACGCTTCACTGTGGTGGGCTGGGATCCCCGCGGTTATGGACGCTCTCGTCCTCCAGACAGAGACTTCCCCCCAGACTTCTTTGAGAGGGATGCGAAGGATGCAGTGGATCTAATGAAGGTTTAGTCAGTTTATTGACAAGCTCAGGGTGCTGATTAACTCCTTCTAAATACCAATCTGAATGATGAAGTGCATAGTTTACTAAGCCCTACTAAAAGATGCACTCAGTATTATATATTCAAGTATTTTAGTGACCTTTTGGCAAATTGGCGCTTTGATCAATCTACCCTTGTGCAATGAGAAGATAGGAAGCAATTTTATTTCATTTCTAAATCGCCCCCTAACTATAGAGACAGTCCTTCACCCAGAGGACCCAGGTTCAGGCCGTGTTGGCCAGCATCCGTCCTGCTAAAGTGTCCTTGAGCAAATCATTAGATACCTACTGTCTCCAGGGGCCTTACTCTGTAGTTGACCCTGCACTCTGACCTCGAGAGGGACAAACAAAAAGTGAATTTGCCCCATGAGGATCAATTAAGTGTCACATTATTATGATTATAAACAAATACAGTGAGTTAGCGTTGTACAGTATGTTTATGATGTCCCTGGCAGGCATTGGGCTTCAGCAGGTTCTCTCTGCTGGGGTGGAGTGATGGAGGAATCACCGCTCTGATCGCAGCAGCCAAGAGCCCTGACCTGATCAGCAAGATGGTAGTGTGGGGATCCAATGCCTATGTTTCCCAGCAGGACCTCAGCATTTACAATGGTACCACAACTCCACTGCAGTAAAGAGTGTGTGTGTATTTCATCTTGGTAACTGCCGATGTAGTCATCAACTGTGAATAATTGTGTGAATTGTGAGTTATATAATCCGTTTCAATGTGCGTATTGTGTGTGTGTGTGTGTCTGCATGGGTTTGTGTGGGAACACCTAGCAATCCGTGATGTGTCTAAGTGGAGTGCGAGGATGAGGCAGCCCATGGAGGAGATGTATGGTGCAGAGCTCTTCCCCAAGACCTGGGAGGCCTGGGTGGATGGGATTGCACAGTTCGCCCACAAACCAGAAGGTGTTCACTTCATTGTTGCTACAAGTTTATACCACAAGTCAAGCTGAGCGATCCTAGAGACCAGAAACCATCAGAAAGGGTAAAACCATGGGATAAAGGGGAACATTTTGGGAACATTGGGTAGGCATCATGCCGTGTGGCGTTATTGATAATGCTGGTAAGATTTTGAATATTCTTTTCATACTATGTAGCCTATAAGTACTGTGTTTTTATAGTGTTTTAGACAGGGGGGGTGTAGTAACAAACACTGGACTGAACTTATCCCATTAAAAATATTTTATGAATGTGTACATCTGTCTGTTTGCTACTACTGTTACACACAAGGAACACATTGGAAATACACCTGCGAGTCTCCTAAATAAGTCAAAGTTTAGTATTCAACAAAATGTCAGTTAAAGAAGAGCAAAACCAAACAAAGTGTATGTTTAATTTGATGTTGTCCAATTAGGGAGCATCTGCATGGAGCTTCTGCCTGTGATCAGCTGTCCTACCCTCATCATCCATGGAGAGAAAGACCCCATGGTGCCCAGCTTCCACCCACAGTACCTCCTGAAACACATCAGGGGCTCACGGTGAGAGCACGCACGCACACACACACACACACACACACACACACACACACACACACACACACACACACACAAACAAAACATAAAAAATATT
>OMOV01088663.1:0-13971 GCA_900312565.1 Beryx splendens | reverse complement strand
TCCCCTCCTACCTTCAACCCTTTCAGTCCTCTGTCGCCTTCCTCCCCTGAGTCTTTGAATCCTACAGCGTTCCTGTTGTCCTAAATGTCTCTGTTGTGTTCTCTCTCTCCCTCTCTCTCTCTGTCTCTCTCTCTCTCTCTCTCTCTCTCTCTCTCTCTCGCTATCTACTCAACTATATAACTACTTTCCATGTACTTATATAATCTACCATTTTACAGCATATACCTATATTGCACAAGGATGTATTTTTTTTTATAACAATTCGTCACTGTCAGGTAAAAACCTCGGGTAAAAATTACTCCAATTTTGGTGATTTTCATGTTTTAACTTCAACTGAAAGGTTACATGCTCCTGTATGGGTTGAGAAAGTTATCTGACACAAAAGGTTTATGAAACCTTTTCGAAACAATTAGATAAACTCAAAAAACACATGGTAGTCACGCTAAAAACAAGGATTTTCTTCTTAGTTCCTGAAAAGTTGAAGTTAAGGTTTTCACCCAACAACAGCGAATTGTTTGTTGGACATGAAGTGGATGACAGTGGTGGAGAATGACCATCAACAGTTACAACCGCACTACATTCAAAATTCACCTTTGCGATACATTTCTATACTATATGCTACTATTTATTATACACTTTATGCCATTTAGTTGATGCCCTTATTAAAAGCAACTTTCAATAAATGACTGCGGCAAATAGTGCGACCAGACTGACACCTAATAAGTCTAGTCAGCGCCCCTCGTGCTGTGCAACTCGGTTGACACAGTGAATGCCTCTGTGTCTTCATTACTCCTAATGCATGTTCCATTTAGGCCTTTGTTTAATAATGAACAGCTCCATTACAGAGACTCTCTGGACCACTTTGTTTGAAACAATAGAGCTTCTCTGCAGCTCACAGTTACTTACAATAATTTATAACATGACAAAACCATGATAGAGGCATAATTTTTCTATTAGCTATTAACTGTCATCAATGGGGCCTATTCTTGGATTTTTAGGGCATCAGAATTGGAAACTAATATCAGTCTTGCCATGCGTGGCATATCAATTACTGTAATATATGAGATGGGTATGACTAAGGGTTATCTGAAATATAAAAAGGGTTTATAGATGAACTTGGTATATCAACTGAAATATAGTTGATAGACATACTCCAGAGTGAGTAGCAGTGGATGGCAATAAAAGACAAGCTTTAAAGTCAGAGTGCTATGATTTTTATTTCTGAACCACAGTTTTAGTGTTTCTAAAAGTTGATTTTCTGTCACAATCTGAGGGATGAGACACTCTTTTTACTCTTTCATTGTCTCTTTCTCAAACACACACACACACACACACACACACACACACACACACACGCACACACACACACGCACACACACTCTGCATTCCCAGTTTGATCCAGCTCATTGACCCAGGACCATGGACTCATCTTTTCAGGCCACAGAGCTAGGGAACAGACTTGTGGCCAAGTGTCAGCAGGTTCCTGTAAACCTATATAAATGCTTTTTACACTCACTGCTTTATGCTAGAGGCAGCAGGAGAAAAATGAGGTCTGAGCCGTGTGTTGTCTGTGGGAGGGAAGAAGATAGTAAGCTGGGAATGGTTATACCATTGAGAAGAGGAAATGGGGGAGAGGGAGAGAGACAGACAGAGCGAGAGAGAGAGAGAGAGAGAGAGAGAGAGAGAGAATGGGGTGAGCAAGAGAGGTTTCCTGAGCTAATAAAATGCTCGGAGGAATGGAAGCTGCCAGCCAGCATTCCTGTGCCATTAGATAAGTTAGCTCACTGCAGCCTCCGGTTTCTCTGCAGTGCTGAAGTGGCATGCTGAGGTCACCATAGGGGAGTGAGGGGGGATGGGGGGGCAATAAATTTAGAATGTTTTTGTGCACGGTGCTTCTAATCCTCCAAAGCGTTTTTGTTGTTTATTTATTTTCAAATTTACTGGCAAAAGTTGCAAATAATATAATCATTCATCTAGCTCTCCCAGGCTCTTAATCACAAATGGTTTTCCTCAGTAGTCGTTCTGCTGTGTTTTGCTTTGGCAGGGATTGTACTGACTGCAGTTAAATATCAATTGGAAGTGCAGGCTTTTGGATTGGACTTTCAAAACTGACTGACTGCTTTTATCAGATGAACCGTAGGTTTTCTCTAGAAGCATACACAGTGTGTCGTGTGACCTCTTGTAACTAATCTTGGATTTTAAACGCAAGGTCAGCTACCACACTCTGCACAGGTTGTGCCTCAATGGTCTCGCTCACGCAGAGTGCTACCAAATTCACACGAGCCAAATGGCGACACAGAAGCTTCTAAGTCAGACACATTGCAGCAATACCAGTGAAGTCAGGGACATTCCTGTGTCAGGTTCAGGCACTTCCCTTTGACACTTTGAGCTAAATCTTTTAAACAGTCTTTTCTTGCGCCCTCAGTTACAGACTGCCAAGTTGAATCATTAATGTGAAATTGGTTTTACCAAGGAGCTTGTTACTTGTTTTTAAGATGCTCTTTTTCATGCATGTTTCCCCACAGTAGTACCATATTCTCTCCATGGTAGCACATTCTTCAGCTGTGAAGTGAGATAGAGCACGACAGAAAGTATTTCCCTGTAAATAATTCCCCTTCAGGGAAATCTCCTGTCCTGTGAGCCGGCTTATTTAAATGGAAAGGATGTTTCAGTGAGTATTCCCCAGTAACCTCGGTGTGATCGTTCTTAGTGGGACCTATACTGCCAGTATTGTATACAGCTTGAAGAATACTGAGCTGAAGTCCTGAGTTACCAGTCATTTAGAAGATGCCGGTCCATTTTTTTGCCGCTACAGGTTTACTGTACACCGATCAGAAAATCGTAAATCTGTCTTGCGTATGACACCGTTAAGCAAAGATCAATGCGTAAGGATCAAAGATCATTGATGCAACAGCCTTTGGAATAGCACTTCTTGCTCTCATTGTTAGGGCAGAGTCTCAGTTTCATAAAAATTTTCACTTTGTTAAACATTCTTTGTTGTGGGGGCTCAATATACAGTATTCCCTTTTCATAATTTGCATGATTGTCATAGTTTATGAATAATGACTGACTTCTGTTGTTGCCTTTCTCATAGGAATGCTGGTGGTCAATGTCACTTGGAGAAACAAGACATACGTGGGCACCCTGCTGGACTGCACACGGCATGACTGGGCTCCCCCAAGGTAACGATCATTTATCTGTTCAACTTCTGTTCCCCCCCGTGGGAAACCAGAAGACATAGTGACATTTAAATATGCATCAAAGTTTAATTTGACGGTACGCCACTCGTCTGCTGGTTTGAAAAATAAGGCTACCTGCGTAGATTGTGAACAGCCTGGCCCTGTACCTTACTAAGAATTTACTGTCACACATGGTAGTTCTAAATGTCAAGGGGGAAAAAAGAGTATTGCTCCATGATTGTCATGAATCATTGATGCTTTCTCTGTCCCAGCCACACTTGGTCTCTAACCTTTTCATTCACTGTGATATGAATCTGTAGTATTAGCATCAGCTCAAGGATATAGCTTGCGCACCTGCTTGCCTGTGTGCAGCAGGACCTGCCTATCCCATGCTAGTCTTTATCTCCAGCCTGGGGAAACAGAGCACTGTGCTCATTGGCAAACGGCTGACATCCCAGGAGGTAGCGGTAGAAATAGAAAGCCGCTCTAACAAGCCAGATTGCAGAATCCAATTATTGGACTAATAGCTTTTCCTCAACACTGTATAACATTCTTTATCACAAAAGGCTGCAGTTTCTTAGATCGGTGTTATGAGGGTGGTAGCTTAAGGTGTTTGTAATTCCTGGGGTTTTGCCTTTTTATGCTACCGTAAATATGTAGTGTAAAATACAAACACATGGTTTGAGTTAGAATACCTGCACTGTATGTAAATGTAAGTCTATATTTGAAATGTACTGTTAAATGTTATACAAAAAAAAAATCAACATTAAAGCACAGAAGGAAAACGAGGAGAGGCTATATCACACTAGCAATAACGGCACTGCTTTGCTCAGAAAGTGAGGTTTGTCGGGCTGTATTTGCACCAAGATAGTCTTACAGTTTGCAGCATGACTACATTAGGGACACACTATGAATAATTCAGAAAGCTTTCAACGGACTGAATATAAACTCGGGCTTGCAATGAGTAATGAGTCTGAATTCCTCTACCACTGTCAGACTACGGATGTACTCACATCCCCTGCTGGGGCTGAAATTGTTTGGAGAGATTTGTAGGGGAAGCTGTGACTCATCCCAGCCCGGTGTCTCTCTTTGTCACAGATTGCTAACCTTCACCGCTGTGCAGAAAGATAATTACATTACCCCTATAGAGACACGGGGCCCTGAATTACTGTATGTTATTCTTACAAAGCAGGTAGAATATTCACAGCTGTGTCTTTTGGAATGATGTTTCGGCTACTTGTCATTATTTAGTTGGAAATTGATGGGTTTCTGTTTTATCTGCTTTGTTCAGAGTGCTTACTGTATATTTCTAAAGAAGATAATGAAAAATAGTGATCAGTTTATGTAACTTGGAGTGCACAAAATGTTGAATTGTTGGGAGTATTCTGTGAGAGGACAGAGACAAAACAATACTAGATATTTTAGTATCATGGTCGTTGTTCATTGTGGGTTCAAGCCTCAGATGGACACGGTAGTATTTTGCTGCTTTATCATTGTTATTGCCGTTATGATTTTCCTTGCAATATTTATTGTTTCCTCTGAGATATATATTTATGTATATATATATGAGGTATATAATTGTGACATGCTATTTGGCACAATGATACAATTGATAATGGTGTGTGTCAGATGCCTGATGAATATGTACACAAACTACCAAAAGCCCAAGTCAAAAAGCCCAGTGCCCAGTGCCAGTGAACTTGAGAATCGTCATGGCCAAGCGCAGAATTAGCCGTGGCTGCTTGTGCAATCATCATAAAATTTGGTACGAGTAGATGTAACCAAACATGTCTGCAAAGGCATAGTAATACCACCACAGATGCCAGTATGTGACCTTTTTTTATCCTTATACCTAGGCAATGAAATGTCATGAAATCTGGACACATGCTTTCGGGCCAAGTATAATTCAGTATGTGAAATTTGGTTCTGAGTCATGCATATGGTTGTGGCCTACCACATAATGGCTTATAACTCAAGTTGGGTTTGCACAATCACTGTGAAACATCTGCGGACTTCTATGTGGAATATTGGCACCAAATTAATCAAAAAATGCCAAATTATTATACACTACCCACAGCATTGTTAATATAAACTGGATCCACATAACTGTCAAAATGTCACTGGATGTTCTTTTTACTATGAAACTGTGA
This sequence comes from Beryx splendens, assembly GCA_900312565.1. Taxonomy (NCBI): domain Eukaryota; kingdom Metazoa; phylum Chordata; class Actinopteri; order Beryciformes; family Berycidae; genus Beryx; species Beryx splendens. The sequence continues at coordinate 8,642 of OMOV01088663.1, read as the reverse complement.
GTGTCAAAAGCTAAGCTGAACATTCCCATAAAGCTCTTGCCCCAAAGTCTTTAACGTTTAAGTCTTTAACATTCCTGCACTTGAACCCCGGCACCACTAATTACAGTTACATTTTGCAATTTTGGCATATTAAAGTTGCACAAATTTCCAATTCTGGTATGGTATCATGGCAACTTTAAGTTCTTTTTGAAACGTGTCACTGCATTTGGTTTTCCTATAAATAATATTTCATCTCATATTTTACATCTTCAATTCTACAAACACACATCGTCATCATACATTACAGATATTTACAAATGTTTGGCAAAATATCTTGCCAGCAAATCATGTTGCAAATGATTTTTTGATGGAAAGAAAGTCTAAAAATATAAACTGATTAACAATCGCACTCCATGTATTGTTTGTTGTTCTGTTTAGTTAATACATTGGAAATAAGTATTATATAACTTTCTCATTTATTCCATTGCCATCTCATTTTGTGCATATTTTTCCATTGGAACAAAGAGTGGTATTGTTCTTTAAGTCAAAATGTTGGTATTATGGCACCACTGATTCTTAATCGTGTTTATCCTTGCTACTGCAGGTTTTGTGAATCCCCTACAAGTGACCTGGAGATGAGAAATGGCCGAGGTCGAGGCAAGAGAATGAGACCCAACAACAACACCCCTATCAATGAGAACAGCAACTCATCAGACAACAAAGGCACCAACAATAACAAGACACGTGCTGCCTCCAGTAGTAAGGGGCGAAGGGGCAGCCAGACACCATCAGAGCGCCGCACGCCACCCAACAGCAACACAGAGGACATTAAGGCCAGTCCCTCATCAGCTGGAAAACGCAAGACCAAACCAGCCTCAGACATGGAACCCAATTCCAGCTCAGAGGACACCAAAGGCAACAAGCGCATGCGGACTAACTCCAACAGCGGCGGGGTAGGGCCAACAGGGCTCCCCATTCCTTCTATCAAGACCGAGCCTCTTCCACCTCCCCTGGACCGCAGCTGCCCCTCACCAGTTCTTATCGACTGCCCACACCCCAACTGCAACAAGAAGTACAAGCACATCAATGGTCTCAAGTACCACCAAGCCCGTGCCCACAATGATGACGACATAAAGTTGGAGCTAGATGCGGACAGTGAATATGGAGAAGACTCAACTCTTCACCCTGAACCAGGGAACTGCAATGGAGCGTCTATCTCTCAGAAAGGATGCTTGTCTCCTGCACGTTCTGTCACCCCAAAAGGCAGGGGCTTTGATGCTCAAAGTCCCTCCCCATCCCCTGGCAAGTTTGGCTCAAAGCAGAGTAAAAAGAAAATTGCTGATGTGGATCCAGAAACAGGTGCTACACCAATGGACGGTTGTGAAGATGGGCCCTGCCTCACCGATGAGACCAGTAACGACGGCATAGATGATAAGAGAGGGTCAGACAAGTCCAAAAAGGCTAGCAGTGGCACAAAGGCCGACAAAATGGCACAGAAACACATGAAGTCACCGCGACCCATTGGCCCTGGTTCCACAGCATCCCAGCAGATCTACTCTTTTCCTCCAGGAAACCCAAACACCTCCCCTGGGATGGCCCCCATGATACAAGGAATCCCGAAAAGTCCCCAGATGAAAGGCACCCAGCCTAAACCTCCTGCCATCGGAGACCCTGCCTCCAGCAGCTCCAAAGACAAGAAGAAGAAAGATAAGAAGAAGAAAGAAGGTGGGAAGGAGGCTGACAGCCCCAAGCCTCCGGGAAAGGGAGGGAAACTGGAGGAAGGAAAGCTTCCATACTCTGAATCTTCTGACCCGGGGAATAAGGGGGAAGGGCTCCTCAACGGTTCCTCAGACCCGCACCAGAGTCGCTTGGCCAGCATCAAGGCAGAGGCAGACAAGATCTACAGCTTCTCTGACAACGCCCCGAGTCCATCCATTGGTGTAGCCAGTCGGATAGATGGCAGTGGGATGCCACAGCCTCTCACGCCGCTCCACGTAGTGACCCAGAATGGTGCTGACAACTCCTCTGTCAAAACCAACAGCCCAGCATATTCAGACATCTCAGATGCTGGTGAGGATGGTGAAGGGAAACTAGAAGGCGTGAAAGTCAGGACAGAAGACCAAGCCATCAGGGAAAGTGTCAAAAAAACCCTCTTCCCAAACCAGACACCCAACAAAGATTCTCCATACTATGCCAGCTATGATTCTTATTACTCACCCAATTACGTCAACCCTAGTCCCAGCGGGCCCAATCCAGGTACCCCATCGGCCGAAGGACAGGTTAAGATCAAAAGAGAGGATGACCAGGACCAAGTTGAGGAAAAAGTCAAGGTTGAGCCTCATGAAGACCGCAAACCTGACAGCAGTGCCTCTGGCCAGCAGCAGCAGCAGCAGCAGCAACAACAGCAACCTTCAGTCATCCAGCAGCGTTCCAATATGTACATGCAACCTCTCTACTACAACCAGTATGCCTATGTTCCCCCTTATGCATACCATCCTGATCAGGCCTACCATAACCACTTGATGAACACCAATCCAGCCTACCGGCAACAGTATGAGGAGCGGCAGCGACAGATGGCCGAACAGCACCGTGCTGCTGAGAAGAAGTCTGATGTAGCCATGAAAGAGCGAGAAGCCTCCATGAAGGAGGAGTGGAAACAAAAGGGCCCCATGCCCCCTAGCCTCTCCAAAGCCCCGAGCCAGTCAGACCTGGGCAAGACGCCACAGGCCCCCAGCAAATCCAGGGACTCTCCCTCTGAGCCCTCCTCCAAATCCATGGCAGGCATGAAGGGAGAGGACTCAAAGTCTCAGCAAGCTGAAGGGCTGAAGATGAAGCTGACTGAAGGGGGCCACCATGGAAAGGAGGACTCCAAGCAAGGCCTAGAGTCCAGAGGACAGACAGGACTGGAACAGGCTATGTGGTACAGACAGGTAAATACCATGCTAGATTGACAACACAAGTGAATCTGTGAAATTGAGATTGATGGTTTATTTAGTGGTATTTCAATATATAGATAGATTATTTATAGAATCAAGTGGTTCCCTTTAAGTCATTATATGGCATTGTCAACTATGATAATAGGCTTCTAGCTAATTTTGTCCAACCATTGGCTTTTTTTTCCTTCAACAGTACCCTGAGAGCCAGAAGCCCCAGTCAGAAGATGAACACCAGCAACAACCTCGATGGAAAGATGAAAGGGACAGAGAACGGGAACGTGATCGGAAAATAAAGGATGACAGACCCAGGCCCAAGGACAATAGTGGTGGTCCCAAAGAGGACAGCAAAGAGGGCACTGATCCCAGGATGTCTTCTGAGGACCACCGGGCCATGAACAAAGACCCGCGTTCCAATGCCCACATGCAGTTCTCCTCACCACTAGCACAGCACCAAGGCTACATGCCCTATATGCATGGCTACCCCTATGGACAAGGCTATGACCCCAGCCACCCCGGATACAGGGGGATGCCCTCAGTCATGATGCAGAACTACCCAGGTATGATGTTATATTGACTTGAAATGCATGTAAATGTTAGAAAGGAGTTAACTGGCGACACATTTCCAAGCCATAACTGTGAATAGGTATAATCGTGACTATAATATTTGCATTATGTACACCCTGAATTTGAACAACCAATTCTCCGCATCACTCCTAGGTTCTTACCTATCTGCAGGCTACCCATTTTCTCCATACGGTGGTAAAATAGCTGGAGGTGACGAGGGCAGTGACAAATCTCGTGCTAGCCCCACTGTCACCAAATCTGCATCGGACTCCAAAGCCCTGGATATCCTGCATCAGCACGCCAGCCAGTACAAGAGCAAATCCCCCACAGTGGGTGACAAGCCCTCCCATGACAGGGAGAGGGAGCAGGAGAGAGGAGCTGGTGGAGACAGAGATCGGGAAAGGGAGCGTGAGAGGGACAGAGAGAGAGACGTGGACCGGCCGCGCTCCTCGCCCTCCCAGCGCATCATGCCCTCTCACCACCACCTGGGATACCCCCTGCTCTCAGGGCAATATGACTTGTCTTATGCCACAGGTCAGTCTCGTCCTCAGTGTCCTCAGTAGTATTTGAGAGTAGAACACTGTCAGTTACTAAAAGATAGCCCCCAAACAAGAAAACATACCTTATTTAGATGCAGACTATTACTAATTACTACAGATGCATATGATCCATCACTGATAGAAATTCAAAACTTATATAGGACATATCACTGATAGCCATAAATTTTCCAACTCACCATAGGTCTCTCCTCATCAGCTATTGTTGCCAGTCAGCAAGCAGCAGCCCCCTCCCTCTACCCACCAGCACGGAGGTGAGAACGGTAAGACCCCCCCCTTAGTTGGACAGACAGGCGGAAAGACTGACATTGAAACAAAACACAAGCCTACTGAGACAGATATTTGGACCGACAGGTGAACTGTCAGCAGTGCTGGCAAGCCAGACAAATGCAGATGGCAGACACTGTGCTGCACATAAACAATGCTGCAGTGAGCTCCAGTAAAAATTAAAAAAAATCTAGGCATATCATTATGAGCACTGACCAGGCATAGACTGGGACGTGTTCTGTCAGTGTGAAGCAAAATGTGTTTTGGCCCTGGGTTTATTTAATTTGAACTGAACTGCCTCTTTACTCTTTCCTTGTAATGTTGATGTTGCAGTCTCAGAGGCAGCAACCTGTAAAAAGGCTTAGCCAAACAAAGCCCTTGCTACGCTACAGCTAGCTAGCACAATATGCAGTGCAGCACTTAGCCCCTCAGCTCATCCATCCTAAGCAGGTCCTTTGAGGACAAGAGGATCACAGTGTTGATAATAGAGACATGGAATGAGCCCGCCAAGACACAAAGCTAGTGCAGCCTGCATTGACATCTAGTGGCAGCTCTCTTAACTTGCAGCTGAATATTTTGATAATTAAATGTAGGCCTCGGGTCAGGCACATTACAATAAATGTGCAATATATCTTCAACAGAATAGTTACATGGGTTTCTGCAGCATTTATTACAATTGTTTTGTTTATATATGTGTAGATAAATCGTAAGTGAACTGGTAGTAAATGTCTCTCTTCTCTTTATGTCGTCACAGGGAAACCTGACCGTCACACCTCCACCCTGCAAAGATTCATGTGACTGGCTCACATGAGAAGAAGATCTCCTGGGTGTTACCTTTTAGACATCAGTTGAATGGTGTTTCTATCTATATTTTTAGTTCTTCTGCCCCAAGGCCAGGCAGATTGTCGTTTGTTGTTTTTTTTTCCCCCCCTAGCAAATGAACCCCAAATTCTCAAACCTTGGACTGTAACAGAACTGATACAACCCAGGTTCAAAGCCATCACTCTGCCCCATCATGCAGAGGAAACACCAACCCGCTGATTACCTAGTCTTTGCACTGTCGACAAATACAATGCAAAAAGAGACTAATGGACTGCCAGAACAGCTTCTTTTTTTTCTTCTTCTTTTTTGACTGCATTGTTTTTTTTGTCATGCGCAGAAAGAAATTGGCAGGGGATTTTGGGGGGTTGGGTGGCTGATGGGAGAGGGGAGTCAAACTAAAATAAAGACTGACAAAAAAAGTGAATCATGTTGAAATGATTGAAACTATATGTCTTTGGCTTATTGTATGCCGTGAAACAACAGTATATCCTTAACTTGACAAATGTTTGGCTATATTTCGTGGGGAGAGGGAATATGGCGATAGCTGCTTTCTTCAGAGACTTAAGAGCCTGAGATTGAAGTTTTCATTTTTCCACCGTCATTGATAATTCCCATCCTCACTGAACCCTCAGTTCTTGTTTCAGGGATGATGTCATGTTTTGCGAAGGGACCGCATACACCTCAGTGGAGAATAAACACTATTCATGTTTTGTTTTTCTTACATGTTTTCTTTTCTCGATATTACTTTAATTCATTACTCTACTCCATATCGTTGTGTTCATCTTTGAATGTGTGTGTCTAATGCTGGTGTCATGGCTGTTTTCCCTCACACTGAAATGGCCACATCTATCCTCTCACTCACTCTTAACCGCACTCACTTGGACAGTTGGTAGCATGGTTTCTTATCAGCGGCCAGCTTTGGATCACTCCAGAGCTGGGTCAGTGAGTCTGATACCTTGGTCGTCATTCTCTTTGTTTCAGTTGGTGCCTGCGCTTTAATTGTAAGGTCAACTACTGGCATGTCCATCATAGCAGCGAGGAATGACCTGAAAAACCTTTCAACTGCTACTAGTACGGAACAAATATGAACCACTCAGAAGCAGAGAATGAACAGACCGAGAAAGGTAGAGGGAGCGAGTGAAGTGCTTGAAGCAAAAGCTAAATGGGTAAAGTGGGACCTGGATCACGCACACATGACTGACATAGATAGGCTCTTGTCTTGCCCAATCATCCAAAAAAGCAGCGCTTTGCTCTAGGCTTTCCTTTGGAACTCACACTGGTGGTGCAACTCCGATCCAAGATGGAGCCCTCTGTGGATTCAACCAAGTCTGGTCGACAGCAGATATACATCAAATGTGACTGTTACATGGTCATACTGTAAACGGCCCTCTTCCAACAGAGGGCCCTCTTGACTTTTAAATGATCTTTCAGTTCTCTCTAACCTCAGGGGTTTCTAAGTGAAATTCTATCCATATACCATTTGCATTGATTTTTAGAGGGCTTCAGTTTATGGGTGTCGAGTAAGCACATACTCTGCTCTGAGCTGGATGTGCTGCGGTGGGGGCGAGTTCATTCAGGAGTGATGGGCTCGGGATAGGTGATTGTTAAAGGTTTTATTCCTTGCCACGCTGTGGTCAGTTGTGAACAGAAGTCTCGGTGTTTCTCTTGTTCATCAAAATGAGAGGGGGGTGTTGGCCATGTTGTCAGCTAGTTCGTTTACTTTAAGTAACATGCTTCTACAATTTCATCGGATTTGGTTTTGTGATCACTTTTAAGCTTCCATATGTTGTAGTTTCTTTGTTTAAATATGTGATCAAGAAGTTAGTAAGCCACCAGTTAGTCTCAAGTTTAAAACCCCATTGAAGGTGGATGTTATACCAGTTAGCTGTTTGGCTAGAACACTACTCATAAGTAGGAAACTGCAGCTCTTGATTTTGGGGTTCTAGGACATTCCACGTAAACAAGTTGCCAGTTTCTCATCCCACAAAGTTTGCAAGGCGGTATATGTTTGACTTGTGTGCATTTCAAAGCAGAATGGTGGTTTGAGATGAATGAGCTGAATGTGGTGGTCTTTGACTTGTACTTAATCTGTAAGGGTAATCTAGGCAGCTGTGATGTCATTAAAGTCAGTGGGTTTTAGTACCAGCAGACTGCATACATATAGTTTTATCAGACAATGGTTGTGACAAGTGCATTTGTTCTCTCTCTGAGAGTAGTAATGTTATCTCAGTAGTAAGCAAAACCCAGTGAAAATCATATATACTAAAGTGTATGAAAAGCCAGAAAAGTAATGTTTGCTATCGACTTATTGGAAAGTGCTTGGCTCTGTATTTTGCAGGACTGTATTTGTTTCATGGTGAAGAATATATTTATTGGCCAGCAGTTGTCTCAATTGGTGCCTAGTTGGACATTCTCCTGTGAAAACGCAGAGACACTTGCTTGTTTGTCCTTTCCTGACCCACCTACTGTCACCCAAAACCCCAAAGTACCAACACTGGTACTTGCAAGGATGTTTACAATGTCTTCATTTCTTTCTATGTGAGAAATTCAGAACTCTTCCCCCTCTCCTCCTCTCCCCCTCCCTTCAGGAGTTTGTGTAAAGTGTACATTACCATGGTTCTTTTTTATACAATACTCTGTAACTTGCCTTTGTAAATTTGGGCTGAAAAAAAAAATAAATCTTTTTATGAGACAATCTGCCCTGGGAACTGCTCACTTGCTCCTGGTCTGCCGATGCCACGAAGTTAAAAGACCAAAAACAATCAATAATACTCTTTAATGATCCTAATGTTCTGCTTTACGAGCCCTACTGTGTAACCGGAAGCAGAACGACAAAGCTATGTCTACATTAGGCGCTCCACAATTGTTTATTCATCATTTCAATGTATGAGTGGGGGTTTCACATAAATTTGAATGTATGGTGCTAGAAACACAACGAAGCAGACATGCAAACTGCACTGTGGCTTTTTGGCCACAGGAGAGTGCTGTCTTTAAAGAGGCCACAGTCGGTCTCCGCTGTATGAAGTTTAAAAGTCTAGCCTGTTGCACCTGCCAAAGGGAGTTTTATTGCTACCAACCATGCCTCAGCAGGTTTAACACAATGTGTACGCTGTTGTTAAGGTGACAACATCTCTGAAATTGGTCCACGTCTCTCTGAAAAGGTGTTTATTTTCTCAGCATAACCTTTTAACCACAGGCAGTGTGAGGCATTATGCTCCAGCAGCTGTCAACATTTCACTCTACAGCATCTCACTAAACATACACATTCTTAAACCGGTCTTTTCCTGCTGCTGCTGCTGTGACCTTCACATCTACCAGGCTGTTAGGAAACCTTTAACTGTCCCTAATGCCCCTGAACTGAGAGCGCTCTCTGTACGCAGTGCATTAACATAATGCAACAGCAGTGACAGGGGAGGGTGATTACGCCGGGGATGATTTCGTTGAGTGTAAATGTGAAATCTGATTATCCTCTGTGCTCTCAGCTCTGGAGAGGGAGGGAGAGAGGGAGGGAGGGAGG
>OMOV01088662.1:0-13803 GCA_900312565.1 Beryx splendens | reverse complement strand
ATCACTGTGTGACTGGAGTTCAGACGTGTGCTCTTCCGATCTCTAATCTCTTTGACTCTCACAACAAAACTCTCTCCGATACGTAATGAACAGAGCAACCAATCACCACATTTAGCAGAGGTCAGTGGGATCTTTATTTTGCAAAGACTATTAATAATAAACTTCTTATGTATTCATATAGAAATTATCCTTGTTATATTCATTCTGTATCCTAAGGGGGAGCTTCAGCTCATTCCAGGGGTAGCTCAAGCACCCCCTTGCCACCGCGCCTGCTATTGGCAAAGAAATTAACTACATATGAGTTTTACATAATATAAATAATACAAAATAACTTTGTTGGCTTTGTCACCATAATAGTTTTTTTTATACTTATGTTTAACTTTTAAACATAACTGGTTGTAAGCAAGACAATTGTCCTTTTCTTTAACAAAGCAAAGTCACTGCAGAGGTCATGGCTATGTGACCACTCTGTTAATGAGCTTCTGCTTCTAAGAAATAGCCAACGTGCACATTTCTTAATGCTGCAATATGCTACGTTTTCACATTAAAATTACATATAATTAAGATATAGTATGCATTTTCAGTCTGTGACCTTGTGTGTACATGCCTAAACCCCAATTGGTATTTCAAAGATGTTTGGGACATTTTGGGGAATATGCTGTTTGCTGCTGGTGTGTGTCATATGGGCTCTGTCAGTGGTGATTTGGGTTGTGTCCATCAAGGTGAGGTTAGTGGAAACAGCACAGGGAAGCAACTACAGTGGCAGAAAGCAGTAAATAGTACAGCAAAGCTAGATGTGTGGCGGACAAGGCCTGTTCAAAAACATCGGCATTGCTTTTCCATGCTGTGATCTAGCAGATGAAATGTCTGAGATGTGACACAAAGCTGACTTTACTGACAGGTAGGATGCTAGCAAGTTTGCTGTTTTTCATGTACCAAGCTAGCGTTGCTAGATTATTCCCCATGCTTCATCAAACAGGTCATCAATAGAAGTGACAAGTGTTGGGGTGTGAACTTACACAACTGAGGGGGAGGAGGGCTGGACTTGCAATTGGCCTTCAATTTGCTGCCTCGAGGCAAAAAAGGCCATATTCACTGTACACTTCAGTCAAGACGCTACAGAGAAACAGTTACAACTCCATCCATAATTCGATTTCTGAGAATTTGCTTAGTAACTTTTATTGCGCTGTCCATCACTTTCTTTGACCTAATTTCCTTGAAAAACAGTTTTGTGTGCATTTTCTGATTCATGCTGCACATTAGCGACTCAATAGGATTAGTCACTCTGATGCATTTTGTCATGAAGTTACAAAATGTAGAAATAGTTACCAAATGCATTGATACAACAGATGTTCCTCAAACAAAATAAGTAGAAAACAAAATCATGATTAAACCAAATGTTTGCCCGCAGTGTACAAAAGTGTAGTTTAAAAAAAAAATGTTTATGTGGATGACGGCGTCACAGCACCACTCAGTGCAATGATAGTTTTGGTTTGCAAGTAACTAAGGATAACTAAGGAGACTAAGGATACTGAATGAATCAACAGCACTAAGGGCAATTCAAATTATAGGGTCAAGACATCAAGCTATCCTGTCGAGGACAAGTTGTAATTTACAACAGGCAGCAAAAGGGATCGACGGGGTGGGGATTTCACAAGGCCACTGCTGTGCCATGTAAACATGATACTTGTGTTGAATAAATGGAAACTTGCTGGGAAATATTGAACAAGTATGGGGTATAAAGTAGTGTTATACCCATCAAACATGAAGAAAGTATCATCATGTCGAAAGGCCTCACTGAACAAAGGTCTCTATTCTCTGTTGTACCACTTTCATTATGGATACACTGCCCTTCGATTAGAACTCTAACCTCTTCACTTGTTTCTTACAACATTCAACAGATAATGTAAGCACTGCAGCTAGTTGAAGGGGTCTCCCCAGTGTCTAATGTCTTGATGAGTTCATTCTGTTCAGTCATTAGGGTTCAAATGTTAATGTTCACATTAAGATGCTTTGATGAAACCAGGCACAGGGCTAAAATTATGTTGCAAGAGCAGTAATTTCCCAACAGATTTGGGAAAATATATATTTGAATATGGTTCAAATTTTTTAATGCACTGTTGAGCTTGATTTATCTTCTTTGGACTCTTAAAGGTGCAATGCATAATATTTCTGCTTTCCCAAAGCATAATATGACAAGTAAATACCAGCAGGGGTAGCTCAATGGTAGTGTGTGAAACAAAGTGAACACCTCAAGGCGCACCCGCTCCGGAGATTTCTGCATTCAAAAACACAGTAGTGGGTCGAGTTCATGTTTTTGTTGTTTTTTGAAGGCCCTCTTACCAGTCAAGTGTGGCACCCTCCCATGCCCATGATGCCTGGAACCTCAAAAGTCTTGGTTTGCACTCACAGCCCTCCGTGAAGTATGCAACGATCACAGCGAACTGCGGGTACAGTGACTCCAATAGCGACTGGCAGCCGTGAGGACAAAGGTAGGCGCAAAGACTGCTGCTTTTTAGCCTGCGGGCGATATCTGGGTGCTTTAACTTTTGTTTATTATTCTATCTTGACTAGTTAGTCTTGTAGCTAACTAATAACAGTAGTTTATTGGTTACAAAAGTGGCTCATAAATACGCCATTATTGAATATGTTAGCTAATCTTGACAGACACATTTCCTATTTTCTAATTCATTATTTTGTTATTGTCCTCAACGTTAGCCTTGGTTATGGCTAACGTTATAACACGCATCTTATAACCCACATGGTCAACTTTAGACCACAGCTACAAGTAAAAGTGAAAAATTGGATGAAGATTTTCTTTAAGCATTTTGTACCTCAAATGGAAGATATTTTTTTCTTTTACTCTTTTAAAGTGTCTGATTTTTGTTTTATTGTTTTATTTTTTTTAATATAAAATGCAAAATCCATTATAGATGCAGGGAAAATGGAAGTTTTTTTTTTCTTCAAGCATCAGTAGTTGGGCCAAGTCATTGCAGTTCATTCCAGCAGGGGAGTCATAATGTGAACAAGAAAGATTTCCCTGTTTCTGCATCACCTGGGATATGGAAATAAAGCTATAGATCTCTTACTCAAGGGTGTTAGGTGGGTATGTGAGCTAGGTCTGCTTGGTCCTCAGGTATTCTCTTAAAATATTAATGGCTACATGGGAATGAGACTCCCACGTCCAGTGTCGCAAGTGGACTTTTAGATTAGCTAAGTTCATTGCAGGAGTGACTGTAGAGCTAGGCTAATGCAAAAGACCCATTTCATTACCCCACACTAATTATTTTACATTCGGTTGCAACGAGTACCTAAAGATCAGTTGCAGGTGAAAATCGTTCTTACAAATGTCACTAAATACAATGTATAGGCCACTTCCTGTTTTTAATAATCAAGTACATATGTTTTAGATTGATGCTATTTTCATAATTTTTATACTAACTTGGATTTGATGGAGATGAGTTTGTGGTGATTGCAAAAAATATCTAAAACATGAATTAATATCAAAAAACTAAGATATTTTAGTATCAGTACAGACTCAACTCAGTCTGTGTTGTTCCTTCCAGCACAACTTTGACAACTGCTATAGTCTTCTATATCCATTGATCTTCAAACCATATAGCCTATTCACCACAGGACAGATTGCTTAAGATTCAAACCTTCTCTCAAAAGAAGAACCTTCTCTCTTATACATAAAACATAACACTGACCCTGAATTGATTTCTGAATTTATTTTGGCAGTTATGGAGTCAGATTGCCACTGCCCTATTCTGAGTAGTGGTGCAGATAAGAGCCAATGAAATTATTATGCCTATTAGGGATAATAATTTTAATAATTTAACTTGCACTCTACTGATTGTCCACGCCTATGTGCATTTTCAGTGGACCTGACAGAGCATCAAAGACAGCCAAATTTCCTACCTGCGGAACATAATTTTAAAAGGAGCGGTGGTGTGTTTTTTTTACGTGTTCTAAAGAAACTGATGCCTTTGACCCCTTGTAAGATAATTTGTTGAAACATTTTTGTTTTTCATATTAAATTTTAGAAATAGCTGTAATATTCTGCCTGACTCGAACTGTAGAGGAGCAGGGTTTTTCTCCCCGCTGTGGTGTACTTTGAATTACCTTCACCTGTCTATTTTCATACACTGTGGGATGGGTTCAGATTGAGCAACATTCTGCTTCTAGGTATGGCCTCTTGACACCGCCTGTTGCCTGTTAGTTTTTACAAAAAGTAGTGGAAAGTACAGGTTCCCAATGAGGCAGAGAAGTCCAAAAATAAGGTTAGGCAGGGAAACCATTGAATGATACAAAAAAAGCTGTTCTCTAGTATATACAGCGTTACAGTAAATACACACAAGTCTTTACAATATAGTCTGTATTGCAACTGTAGACACTTAACAGTCACACTCAGCTTTTCTGCGGCATCCAGTTGCCTGTTGTTTAAAATTGACTATGATTTTACTTATTACTGGTACGAGTCAGCGAGGTCCGTTCCAAGATCTAACTCACACAGTAACTCACGCAGATGGAGCAAAGCTGTAGCTCTTCAGGCATGGCCATTCTGTCTATTCCAAAGTCTAGGCTAAAGGCAAAATGTGATCAGGTACTAATGCAGTGGAAAAGGAATTAAACAATCATAAAGAATGTATAACATAGTAATACCATGGGAACAAAACATGCGTTGTTTGTTGAATGGATTTCTTTTATAGTCCAGCTTCAGTACATGCTGATTAAATTGGAATGCTTTACATGTTTCTAAGTATTTATCTACTTATTTACAGCTGCAGTAATTCTGTAACTTACTGTTCTTACCACGTGTTTACCTTGCTGGTGAATACCTTGCACTCAGGGTGACTGTAAAAGCAAGGATAAGCAAAATATCAAAACTTAGTGCACCTTTTAAGGGACCATACATTTGTTTCTTTTGCATGCTCTATTCCATACACTTACTTGAGCATTTTCCAAACCATACCCTACCTTTTTAAATTTTTGAATATTTATTTGATTTCCCCATTTTAAAAAAAATCAAACATAAACCTACCTTAAAATTTAGAATTAGTTCAGAATTTTGACTTTTGGACAAATACATTGTTTGCACATTGTATCTTCTCTCCTTAACTGTAATATCAAAGAGACGCAAAATATCAAATTTTTCACAACTTATTGATAGAGCTGAGAGTGTGTTTGATGGGTGTTTGATCTATAGCCTTTAGAAAGAGTGTGGCATCATCAGCTACTTGAGTAATGCTGATTTCTCTTCAAAAATCAATAAACCTTTGATTGCAGGCTATTACTCAAAATATCAAGAGACAACGATTCTGCCATTAATAACAAAAAGACATACAAAACATATAAAATTGGGCAATAAACACCTATATTATTATTAAATCTCGTTTAAAAGTATATTACAAAAATAATACTTTTGTAAAGCATTCCAAACACATTAATAAAGTCATCACCATGAACTAAATACATTAGGAGCTATGAACTTCCTCTCTGTGGTATCCAACACATTATTGATGTCAAGGAATAATACAAATTGCTCCAGAATCAATGGCATCTGACTAATCAAGCACATCCAGAATCAATTGACTGTTGCAGCTGATGTGTTTCCCCCTCATGAAGCCTGTCTGGTTTCATTAGTTATTTCATTCAGATATCCCGTTAATCTTTTTACATGTACTAGTGGTATCAATTTAAAATTCACATTCAATAAAGTAGTCAGTCTCCAGTTATCAGTTATTGAATGGGTCCTTATCTTTGGAACCTGAACTAGGCTCTCTATACATTTAGTTATATCTATATAAAATGTTAGTATATAAGCCCTGCTTCACAGTGGAGATAAAGAGTGGCCACTCTAGCATATATTATGTATAATATTGCCAACAAAACTATGCATACTAAACAGATAGGGCCAGGGGAATTCCCATTATTCATAGAGTACAATGTTTATATAAGCTCATTAATGGAAAGAGGAGTCACACAGAGCCTTGAACTTACCATTAAAAGCTGAAACAAATGTATAATGATTTACATATACCTCATACGTTTTTTCATAAAAATCTGAGCAGTAAAGCGTCTCTTAGCTTTCATCAAAGTTCTTCACATAATACTTACAAAGCTGGTAAGAGAATTTCATTTTTAATTAAGTTTTTAGGTCCAGTGGTCATATAAATTACACTTTCATAAGCGACTAATGTCGCTGTAAATACACCATAACTTCAGTGTTGCAAAATCCAGTATCCTAAATTAATAATTGTTAACCTGCAGTTGCAGATCTACTGGCATGGTAATTACCGGGACTACCATTAAAACTAATTTAACCTAAATAATTTACTCATTCCTTATAGACAAATATATCAATACTGACCTGTAAATATCTGAATAACCTATGATATTTTAACACTAAATAATCATTCCTTTATGTGTCCTTTTAGTATGATTTCAGAATATTGAATTGTTCATTTAGAATCGTAACTAATTTCTGAAGTATCTTAAGTGTCTTTACAAGTAAACAAATCAGTAAGTAGGAGTAAACGATGAGGTTATTTACTGTAGCATGTTTCCTTAGCTTTATTTATTGCATGTTACCGCGTCCTTATTGTGAGGTTAGTGAGAAATTTCAGGTTTAAGAGCCATAATGACAGTAAATTAGTAGCATGTAAATTGATACAATGCTGTACCTTGATGATGGGATGAGCAATAGATCTATTCTGATCTTAAGAGTCACTTAAACTCTTATTTGAAGTATTTTCCTTCTTATCTGGATTATAATATTTCCACACATCAACTACTGATAATTCACATTCTACATGGCGAAAGCGCATGTTTCATGAAAGTCACCTGCTATTTTAAAGTTAGCATCAGCATAATTAGTTTGTATTTCTTGATTTTCTCCATGAGCTGACTGAGTGCAATGTAACTGTTTACACTGCACCCATAAACATCGCATACCACAAAAACTGTATTATCCAATTTAACGTCATATGCCTTCCACTAAAATACCTGTTTTTAAGTCTGTGTTGAAAGTGTTAATCAAAATAACTCTAAACTATAAATCAAAAATAAATTTAATGTAGACCTATGAACGAAAAATGAAATGTTTTTCTTGGGACTTTGTAGGAAAAGGTGCACTGAACCAAGGTAGCTGTGGACTGCAGTTGAAACCCAGTTAGTCATTATGGAAGATGTCTCAAATGGCACCATTAGCCTCACTGCAATAATGACTTAACACCCGATATTTACCTCATCTAGAAGCCTCACCACTCAGGATTTCCACCTGTGCTTTCTTAACAAATTGTCCTGTGGTATTAGAGGTTCTTGGAAGTACATCTTATTTAAACCTCCTTTCCTTTGCTTCCCTCCAGATCAGACCATGATAGAAACGCACGGTGGACCGCAGTATGCTTGTGTGCGGTGAGCCATCAGGTCTTTCTTGTCAAGGCGATGTACTATGTCCACCACATCGCTCAGTTTCTCCTGTGATCCCAGAGCCAATTCTCTCAGGATGTTTATGATCACACCCCCAGTATCTTCTCCATCTTTTCCTTTTACCCCATACAGTTTTAGGCAGCACCTATGGCTGTAACGATTCAGTTCATACACCCTCTGTTTCAGCTGCCTTCCTTTATGCAAGCCAATTATCTCTTTCTCTAAGATCTTTCGCTTCTTCTTGTGTGTAGTGACATCTGTGATAAGCTATCGGACAGCGTCAGACAAGCTGACATAGCTCATCATAGCTTTTGAAGTAGCACCAGTAGTTTTCTCTATAGTGGTGATTTTGGCTAAGGCAGCGTGCTTTTTCGCAGCAAATGCTTGAAAAGCGGAGAGAACATCAGCAATGAAACTGTGTCTTTTTTCTTTTAACGGATGGGCCTTTGCTCCAGGTTTGTGGAAGACAAGATGGGACAGCTTTTCCCTGGTCATGAGCAGAGTGGTGTGCAGTTGTTTCTTCCGTAATTTCCCCAGAATCATGAGTAAAGTTACCTGCCCTTAGCATCTTTTCACACCTACGCTCTGTTGCTCTCAGCTTCTTTTATCTGTTAAACTTACTTGTCATTCACAGTCTCAAGTGTTGGGTTTAATTTTTAACTCACAAAAACATCAACTCAGATAAGTTAACAAGAGAAAGCCTCAAAAGAGTCCCGAACAAGAAGTGAAAAACACTCAAGCTCATCGCAGTACTATCTTGGCCCCACAAGGCTTTGCTAAGTGGGATGAGAAATGCCAAATGCCAGCAGTCGGTGCAAAGAGAAGCCATGGGTGAAGTAAAGCATCACGCTGCCTCAAATTGACAACTGACTTTATTTTCCAAACCATGGAGCATAAATCTGTGATAATCGGTGACCAATTATTAATTTATACCATCTGTAAAACCTCAAAGCAGCCCAAAACCCAGATTGATATATTCTTTAACTTTTATATTTGATCAAGGCTGTTTTGTGAGGACACTATAAAACTCTGAATTTGAGCATCTAGACATAAAGCCATTACATGTATAACAATCCATCCTGTTGTACAGGCAGTTTTATACTAACTTCACCTGGCACCTCTCCCTGAACAAGTGCTGAAATTCTTCCAATTCACCTTATTTGCATCATTTTAATTGACGCTCTGTAATGCCTCCACTTAGTTAGTTTGTATGGGAGTACAGTGTATGGTACTGTCTCTCAATCAGGTTTCAGCATTGTTACTATTAGCTATATTCCTCAAATTCATTCAAGAAATCCTGCATTAGCTAAACCAGCATATAATAAAACAACGTGAAACTCATACAGTCATCCTGACATGTAGCAGCATTTGAAATAAAAATCATGAAAAATGCATAATCGGACTCCTGTAATAAACCATTTGATCTGCATGTAAATAAAATGTGTATGATTTAAGGCTCAAATGCCCTGGAAACATGAGATAATCTTCTTACTGTACTTATCAAATTTTTTGCTGTCCCAATGTGCACTAAAAGTGTTAAATGGCGTATCAACAGCACTTTTAAGGGCTCTGTTCTCGTGATGGCGGTGCTTTGCAACGGGGAAGTGGCATTTTCGTGAGGCACACACAGCTTTTTTCCACGCCTGCGCTTGTTTGATATTCTACTGGTCAAGTCAAGTTCATGTCCTCTTGCCATGAACTTGACTGTGCCAAAGTGGGGGGGAGATGCTCAGCAGGAGGTGTGTCAGTAACGATTATGCAACGCAGTGCAATCTTGCTGTTGAAGAAGACAGATGCGTGGTCCACCTACTCAGACCAGGTCAATGCTGCATAACGCATAGCATAGTCTGTGTTTGTGACTTTCCTAAACAATGCGGGCGTGAACAGATCCTATTCAAAAGCTTACCAATATTTTTTGTGGATGATGTTGGCCAATTTGACTTTGATATAAATCCCTCAAGCAGGAAAAAATAAGATACATTTTCCATTTTATATACTGTATACAAATGGCTGTGGTGTGAATGATTGTCATCCAACATAGAACTGTTAGTATGCATGGAGTGGGAATTGTGGAGGCGGAGCCATCTATAAATATCAGGGACTGGCTGGTGGATGTCGACGTAGCCAAACTGTCCCTGCGTTTCACTGCCAATTTCTGTTTGACTCTTCGCCTAATATCATTGAACCGTTCCCTACATTGGGCAACGGTTCTCCTAAGACCAGAGCAACACATGTAAACCGATCGTGTTATCTCCTCCCAAGCTAATTAAACATCATCTGCCCAATAGAATTAAGATTTTGCATAGGGCCCCAAAAGCTAGAAGTGATTCTGGACGCCAGCCCCTACTGTATCACTCCTTATCCAAACCCATTTCCAACTGTGCCACAGGTGCGCTGCGCACCTCTGGCCATAAACTTGAACTCACACTGTGCGCTCGCACTGTTTGCCTTTGACTGTGCTTTGCCCTGTGCACCGTTGTTGACGAAAACAGAGCCAGAAGTGTCTGCTCTGAATTTAGCTTTTTTCCTGACATTTCTGGAAGTGCCCTGGCCGTTTTGTTAGTAGCAAACAATTGAACAATCAGATGTATGGACAAAATAAGAACGCTTCACAGTCAAGATGGTCTACTAGCTGGTCTCCAGATAAAAAGCACACTTTGAAACACGTCGTAAAACATATTTTATGTTACATTTTCTGAATAAATTGTGATATGATAACATTACTCAACGTGGTAATGAAATGCAGGTGCCAGTGTTGTTGACATTTACATCTCACGCCTGCAGTGCATCATGGAAGCATCAAATTATGATTGTTAAATGACTTGTGTGTCAATTATTGCCTCCAGTTATTAAGGTATGTAGACTATAAATATTTACTTCCAGGGTGGCGCTTTAAGTAAACAAAAGAGAATTCTGACAGCAAACAGATTAGTTATCAGAGGGTGTTCTGCATGACACTTGGAGAGGCAATTGGCAGAAGCACCCAGTTGCCCTCAAAATGTCCCTTCGCTAACTTGAGAGGTAAAGCTCTTTGGGAAAGATGTGGTAAACATGACTGACATGACCTTCTCTATTATGGTTAATGAATGCCAGTTTTTGGGCCCTGGTGTCATTACATTATTATTTTACTTTGTTATAACCTTCAGAATTTAGATGAGATGAAACTTTACTTTACTTACTTACTTGGTACTGTTGCCACAGTAAGGAGTAATAGTATCAACAAAAAAAATGAAAATGCAGGACATCTAAAATATTTATTCTGTCTAAAGGTAAAAAATATAATAAAAACAACAGCAATTTCATGAGGGAGAGATGTCAATCTGGAAAATGAGGCTAACCTCACCAACACTAGAGGAATCCTTTAATTATCTGCTGCTTCGCAAGGACGTCTGCTAGGCAACATGCACAACCTTGGGGCTGCAAAATGGTGCGACTGGGCTTAACTCAGCATGTTTGTCTTTATGACTATTTTCTTACCATGAGTCCTCTTTTACTTCACTGGAAAACAGGCTTTATGTTGGAAGTTGAATCAGAAAACAGCACTGCATATTGTGCTGTGTATACTCCACTTTCTTTTCACTCTTTTTCATTTGATTCTGGCACATATCAAATCAATACTGTCCATAATTTATGCATGTCTGTGGAATACTGCAGAGGATTATTTTATATGAAGTGATTCTCTGAAATGTGTGGTCAATAATTTAGCGCTATGTTATCCCTTTTGACCAGCTTAAACATCGATGAGCATACACAAACAGAGACGAGTGGTTGGATCTCACTGTTTGTTGGGGCTTACTACTGGACAAAGCCCAAACATCGGTACCTGTAAGTTGTAAACAGTCAGACGTAGTCCAACCACAAGTGTTCAAGCATGTTTCAACATTGCTTTTAAAAAGGGTTGTGCATGGCATACACGGATCCAACCTGTGTTTTAGCACCCCTCTCATGGAAATGATCTTTGGGTGGTGATAAGTTTTTAATACGCATTTTAACAATTCAGCACCCGTAGTATTTGGTATCAATAAAAGACTTGATTTTTTCCCTTTTTTCTATATTTGACCCATGTGCATCTCTGCTAGTTGAACAGACTACCAAATACATATGGTGCATTTGGCAATAAAATTGTGCATTTTTTTATTTAAAATATATATATTTTTTGCATTCTCAGTATCAAATGGTTTATTCAGTT
The DNA here is from genome assembly GCA_900312565.1 of Beryx splendens. Lineage (NCBI taxonomy): Eukaryota > Metazoa > Chordata > Actinopteri > Beryciformes > Berycidae > Beryx > Beryx splendens. Next base: position 2,180 of record OMOV01088662.1, on the reverse strand, counting down.
TATTGCATTGTATTAGTGTGTCTGCCTCCATAAATGGGGTTTAGAGCAGTGCACAAACATATACACAGATCTTTTAGTGTCCTCTTTGTGATCATACAATGTTTTATTTGGGGGATGGGGTGAGGTCAATTAAACGACCTATGCTGTTCAATTTTTACAATACCCATGTACCCTCTGAAAGGTGCGCAGTAAAACTGCTTCAAGGGAATTTCAGCAATTTAACAATTGACTTTAAATGCATAGTATATTATCTTTAGGGAAATTAACACCACAAGTTTTAATCACCCTGTCGTTCTCATTTATTCTTACAGTGAACCAATTAATACATATAATGATTCTTGTAAAGGATCTCATTAAAAAAGCTTTTAAACCACATCCTTCTGTGAAGTGCATGAGAGCTCTTCATATCAGCTGTAATTATAGCCCTATTTTTTCAAAATGCATGCTTCTTTTTAAGAGAGCACAAAATAGATATATCCTAATTTCTTCTCAGGCATGCTCACCAGGCATAACTGACAAACAGTATAGAAATACTTAGAAACCTATGTTAGACATATATACAATAAAAGCAAGTGAGTGCAAATTTATCCTCCTTTTTGATCCTACCTTAACTCCAGGTTCTGACCATGGTTGAACTGACAATGTTCTGTTTTTAGTACTGCAGTTCACTGGTTCTTAACCTGAGTTTTGGGATTTGTTATGGGTTTTTTTTTTTTTGACAAGGGGGAGGAATCATGACATGATGTGTGGAATATGGAAAAAAAATCCAATTTCCATCCCAAGGTTTCCATGCAGAACTGTTTTCTTGGCTAATAATGAATCGGGGCATGAATATTTGCAGTGTCAATTCATTGAGAGAAATTGTCTGGTAAGGGTAATAAAAATCATCATTTGGTGCCTCAGTTCACTATTCTGTGCGCTTATGTCATAGTCTTTAACTGAAAAATACATTTTAAATTGTTTTTCCACATAGGTCAGTGATTCTTAGATGTAATACACTTTGGCACAGAGTAATTTATTATAGAAGCAGCACATAATTTTCCATTTTCCCATATCCCACATTTTCCCATTCCCACATTTCTCTCGTGTGCCCACGCCTACCTCCACATGCCATCAGCATCATTTCCCTGATATGAAGTTGCCCATCATGATGTATCTATCACATTTATTTCTTCTCCTCACATTATGAAGTAAATGGTCTTTTTCTATCATTTGATGAGTTGACCTGGCTTAAATGGCGTGTTTGAAATGTACGCTTCTTTTCTGATTAGGATTTAGGCTGGATAGTACTTCAGATTTCATGATTATGCCACTGAAATGCATCGACTCATATTTTTTCACAAGCTGATGTAGGTAGAACTGTTTCATACTGAACCATATTGCGGTGGTTGTTGATAATGTTTGCTGTTGATCGTTGGCTTGATCGCCATCAGCTTTACGTCGAAAATTATTTTTGCTTGCCAGTGTAAAGTACGGTGATACTTTCTTCCGTTTGACTCTACGGGTTTATGTTCAAGGATACTGGCTTTTGTTCCTCAATGAGATATATTCAGACATGTGCCAGAATTAGAAGGCATTATGATAGATTCTGAGCGTTGATGTGCATAAACAGGAAACACAAACACTGTAAATGTATGAAACAAGGTTGTGTCTGTCCTGTTCTAGACTACTGCTTTCATCTACCGCAGTGGTTTTAATTCCTGGTCATTGGGACCCAAATCCCTGCTGGTTTTCATTCTTGGCATCCAACAAGGACTGTTTTACACCTGGGATGCAAGGTGAATGCAATTAACTACCTGGTAGGATAGAAAACCATTGATAAGATGGCTAGAATGAAAACCAGCAGGGGTCTGGGTCCCGAGGGACAGGATTGAAGACCACTGTTTTAGAGTATCCATGTGATAGTCACCGACTGAACTTGATAAACTGTTATTTAATTTTTTTGGAAAGCATTTGTGGCAGTGAATGCCAGGGACGGATGCAAATCTATTTCCTGTCTCTTACTTTGTCACAAATTGATTTTGGTGAAGATATACTGTAGCCTATGCACTACACTATTCAATGTGGGGGGGGGGGGGGGGGGGAGTTAAAGTTTAGACGCAATAAAAAACACCCAAAGAAGCACTATTTTATCTTTATGAAACTCTTGCAAACATCACTTTACATGGGCGTATGTTGTG
>OMOV01088655.1:0-15605 GCA_900312565.1 Beryx splendens | reverse complement strand
TTCTGTATATGCTGTTCGTACTATATTTTATACTGTTTCATTTATATTATACACTGTTGATAAACTACATTATATAGTGTTCATACTCTACTATATACTGTTTATATACACTGTTTATATTTATATCATATACTGTTTATATTATACTGTCTATACTGTATATATACTGCATATATCTTGCACCTCATGTCCACTGTTCATACTGTTAATATTGTCTATACTGTTCATACTATTATTTATCTTAGCACACTCATACTACCCCCTACAGTTTACTCTATTTATATACTTAGCGTACTCATACCTCTCTGTTGATCATACTGTTCATTCTGTAAATACTGTTCATACTGTATATACACCATACTGCATATACTATATTACTGCATACATCTTGCATATTCATATATCTAGCATACTCATATCCATTGTTAATACTGTTTATACTGTCCATACTGTATATATCTTAGAACATTCATACTACCCTTACAGCTTATTCTATTTGTATATTACACATATGTACATTACACTGCACTTTACTGCCTCCTTTGCACTTCTGCTTAGATACTAAACTGCATTTCCTTGTCTTAGTACTTGTACTCTGTGCAATGACAATAAGGTTTAATCTAATCTAATCTAAAACAGTCACAATACTCGATCATGCTAGACAGACAGGAGCAGCTCCTCTCAGTTTAAACCTCAAGTGGAGGTGTTGCAGAGCTACTTGCTAATTAAAGATAATCTGAAATTGCCGGTTTGAAAAAGCCATAGATGAAACTTTAGCTGCTCAGACTAATTGAGCATCTCTAAATCGTGGTTTTCAAATGTTTAAATCAGTGCATGAAGCTTCCCCGCTGAGCAAGCCATCCCACATCTCATATGCCCCGTATTTTCCCAGGTATCCCAACATATCGTGTGAGCTGCTGACGTCAGACGTGGGCCAGATAAACGACAGACTGGGAGAAGATGAAAGCCTGCTGATGAAACTGTACGGTTTCCTCCAGAACGAACCGCCTCTCAACCCACTACTGGCCAGCTTCTTCTCCAAGGTCCTCTCCATACTCATTGGACGCAAGCCTGAACAGGTAAGCCTGTTGCTTGGGCGATGTGTCTGTGATTCTGTGTCTGTTGACTCGGTATCTCACACTGGAATGTTCTGCAGGGCATTTTCACAGAGTGGCACCCCATATATTTTAGAGATGTGGAGATGTGGTGCCACACCTATTAGTACATTTTTGATATTAATGGGTCTGGTTTATACTGTCTAACTTTGAATGTGTGTGCTGATTGTGGCAGTCATGTGGAAGCAGCATTTTGGGGACTGCTGGCAATTAGATGTTAACATTCACCTCCATATACCCATAAACCCTTGCATTTTGGAGTCATTTCCTGTAGTTGGTTTTGATCGCGTTTTCACTCGATATGCACCTCAGTTCTCTTGTTAGAGGACTGAGACTTGCTTTTTCAGGGGTATCGGTGCTGTTATTTGTTGCCACCAGAGTTTAAATGAAATTGTTCTCACCTGGCTAAACAGACTGAACTAACGGAGTAAACAGTCCAGAGTGGTAATAAACCGCTCCGTGTGAACGCACCCATGGTCTAAATGCTGTTTCTGTGCCTTTTGCATCCTGACAAGAATACTGAATACTTCCAATTCCTTCCTTAAATATCTAAAACTATGTCAGACCAAGACTTTTATACCAGGTCCTTTGGATTTTTTTGTCTTGAAAATGGTCAAATTGAAAGATATTAAATATCAGCACCAAAAACAGCTGTCGGAAGCTTCAGTCCAAAAATATTGGCATCTGTACCGGCCTTCAAAACCCACATCAGTCCTTATCCTAGTACTAACATTAAGATGTGTATGGTTTGTTTTTGTGTGTGTGTTTAGATTGTGGAATTTCTGCGGAAACGGGAGGACTTTGTAGACTTGATGATCAAACACATCGGGACGTCGGCCATCATGGACCTGCTGCTCAGGATGCTTACCTGCATTGAACCACAACAGCTTCGACAGGACGTTCTCAACGTGAGTAGTGGGACAACGCTTTGTGGTTTGCTGGTACCTGTGGGGTTTCTTTAATTGTACCTGTGCCCAATATGAATGGTATGGAGTGTGAATACAGCCTAAATAATTGATCCTCTCTGCATTCACTTATCAAGCAAGTTATTTTCCGCCTTTTTTTGGTGTTGTCCTGACCACTTCCCAGATTGTTGTTAACCCCCTGGCCTCTCTCTGTCTCCTTATAGTGGCTGAATGAGGAGAAGGTGATCCAGAGACTGGTGGACATGGTACAATCTTCACAAGATGAAGATGTAAGTTTCACATACCTTTGTTTGCTCCAGTATACCAAGCAAGATTATTCAGGGTATCTGCAGATGCTTGCAACAATCCAAATGAGTTTTCTGAATTAAATGCCTTTTTAAAAGTCTTAAATCCAGTTATTAGAGGAGTAAACCAACATGCAGTGAAAGGTTTCTTAGCGCTGCATGTCTTGGATTACTACAGAACAGGGTTAGTAGTACAATATGCATCCTATCTTCTTTGTTTGACACAGTGGTTCATCATGTCCTTCAACAGTGAATTGTCTGTTGTCATTTTTCATATACTGTCCATTTAAATTTCAGACATTTCAGTATCTGCTCTGTGTTCAATTAGAGAGAGTCTGGTTTTGTCTGCTTTTGTTTCTTTGATTTTCACTGACATAGTTAATTTCACCTGGTTTTGTGCTGGTATCACCGAGATTTGTTTGATCTTGACTTTAAACAAGTCCCCTTCAAAAGGAAACATATTTTTTTCCTCAGTATGTTGACTTCTTGCTTTCACCCCCACTTTCCTCTGTCCTCTCTCTATCCCCACCGCCCATTTTATATATTTTTTGCATCCATCTTTGTTGCTGCAGAGACACTCCAATGCCTCCCAGTCACTGTGTGAGATCATCAGACTGAGTAGAGACCAGATGTTCCAGGTCCAGGGCTGCTCAGAGCCTGACCCACTGCTGGCCACGCTGGAGAAGTATGCATTCACTCAGATTAAAAACACCGCAGCCTTGTCATTCTCAAATTTCAGTGCAATATCTGATTGATTTTGGGTTTAGATAAAGATGCCTTGGGTTTAAAGTGGTGAATCACTCCTGTAGTACATGTAGCGTTTGTTGGTGATTTCCAAGTACGGCAGTCTAGTTGGTTTGTTTTTAAAGGCGCTGATAATTACTGCAAAGACACACGATGCCAGCAACAATGGCCAGCAGCACCTAACCTGTATCTTGGCAAAGCAGCTAGCTGACGACCATCATCAGGTCTGATGAATGTATTGGCAAGACGGATGAACACAGAGACTCACCAGCCTTTTGAATTTCCACTCTGGTTTTTGTTTTCCTTCGATCAGGTAGTTGTCTATTTTAATTTTTGCCTGCTGGGCCAGTTAGAACACACTAGTGCTAAGCAGAACTCTGACCTACTGGCCCGATCAGGCAAGTGGGAAAAATTCTTAACATTGAACCCTGCTTCCCCTTTTCTGCTTCTGTCCTCCTCACCACAGGCAAGAGACGGTGGAGCAGCTGTTAGCCAACATTTTTGACAAGGAGAAGAATGAATCTGCAATCGTCAGTGTTATCCAGATCCTCCTCACATTGTTTGAGACCAGGAGACCAGCGTATGTCAATTTGTCATCTTCATAGGGCATAGCTGATATAGATGATATGTAATGGGAGAATATAAGCGGAGGGTAAAATGGCTCATTGAAGTCCTGGTTTGCTATATACCCTGGTACTGGAGTCGCAAGTGGGTATGTTTTCAGCACAGCGGGGGAAACTGTATATAAGGTTTGCTGTGCTTTCAATTGGATAGAAGCGCTATAAGATCAGGCAGCTTGCACCATTTGGGGGAACAGCATGAATGTTAAACTTGTGGTTTTTGGACTGTAAAATAATCTTGAAAATCCCATCATCTGAATAGCAAACAAAACAGCAAAGTCCATGCAAATGTCAGCAGCTAGCAATATGCCAAAGGTTCCAATACACTCATTGTGGTACCTAAAGTCAAGTCCCAACGCTCAGTATCCATACAAACCCGCTGCACTGATAATGCAGGTTGTTGCTGGTGGACTAGCCTATTATGTTTCTAATAATCTTGTTGTTTTTTTTGTAGGTTTGAGGGCCATATGGAGTGCCCTCCTGGAATGTCCCACCCTTCGTTCTCAGTCAACCACAGCATCTTGGAGGCGGTCAGACCCAGACTGAAAGACTTTCACCAGCTGCTACTGGAGCCCCCAAAGGTAAAACGCAGAGAGAGACAGCTGCCTTTACAAGCCGTGCTAAAAGTTATGCTGGTTGAGAACACTTGTCCTGTTAATGTATTGTTTTGTGGGGACGACAGAAGTTTCAGTTAGAAGTTGCAGTCTGCATGTAAATTTGACCATTTTTAGTCCTAGTGTTCAAATTCTTTTTGCTATCTGCTGTCTCAGTATACTTCAATTTAAAGTGGATTTTTGGACATTTTATTCAAGATCTGTACACCAAAAGTGTGTCTTTTCCAAGTTGGATGGACATTAGAGAGATGTATAACTTGGAAATTGTCATAAAAACCAACAGAGAAAGCTGTTGAACATGACTGATGGTACATTAACCAATCACAGAATGAACATTTAGATGTATGCTGACACAGCAGGTTTATATTCCTCTTCTAACGCATACTGCAGTACTGAGTGCTATTAGTATGGATACTGTCTACTTTGTCTATGTGCTAAGCCACTTTTGTACGCTCTCACCAACAGAAGAACATGATGAAGACGACGTGGGGGGTGCTGGACCCCCCCGTGGGCAACACCAGGCTCAACGTGGTCAGACTGGTGGCCAGCCTCCTGCAGAGCAACACACACTGCATCAACACAGAACTCATCAACCTCAACACATTGGGAGTCATACTAGTGAGTAACGCACTTCCTCACACGCGCAGACGCACAGTCGGCACACAGCAGGGTTGTTACGATGACTGTATTTTTGGATCGAAGCTGCCATAACATTTCCAAAATTTGGATGGATGTAGGATGTAGCTTTTCCCTCAGAATTTTATTGTCAGGGTGGAAAAGCCCTTGAAACAACATTTAGGGACTCTCCAATCATGCCTGGTGTGAATACGCCCTAAAGCACATTATACAGCTATACGTACTGAAGCACCAGTATCAATGTTTTTGACAACCCTAACACACACTGCCTCAGTAATAAAGTAGTCAGTAGTAGACTCTTTGAACTCTTTGCTAACATCTCTTTTTAATTTTTCTGTCTCTACCTCCCATTCCACCCCCTCCTCTCTCTCTGCAGGACATGTATTTCAAATACATCTGGAACAACTTCCTCCATATCCAGGTGGAGATCTGCACAGCCATGATCCTGGCCATGCCTCCTGCCCCCACAGACAGCCAGCCAGACACGGAGCAGGATCACGCCAGGGAAAGCATCCTCATCAAACACGTAAGATCACAATACTCTACGGTGCCGGGTGGGAAAAAATCCATTCACCGATACACCAACACCTACACTTACAGAAGGATCAACATGAACTCAATAAAAGTCATGTTATCTGTAAGCCTTGACATTCAGTGCAATTGTGAAATCCAATGAATTTACAGACACAAACCTGAGCAGACCCCCGTTGAACTGAGCCTTTTTACATTCGCTGACTATTAGACTCCTATCTGATTAGTTAGTTAGAAGCAAATATAACATACAGCTTAGTACAGATGGGTTACTTCCTAAATATGCGGTGTCGGCTGCTTTCAAACATGGTGTCTCTGTTTAGTTTGTCGGCACAGACATAGGTACACTAAATTGTAGCCGCATCTCATTTCTCTGTATTTCTCTCTCCTAGCTGTTTCAAAAGTGCCAGTTTATACAGAGAATTGTGGATGCCTGGAGCTCCAATGAGAAAGAACAGTGAGTATTCTGTTATCTGATCCAGAGCAGTAAATAACAACAGTTGCTCTAAGTGTTCCGAGTATTAACTCTTGTATCGTTCAATGGGAGATGGAGCAGGAAATATCCAATGATGTCAAAAGGCCAAGGAGCAGTGAAGCTTCAGTGTGTGTTTCGGGTTCTGCTTTGCATTTTTTTGTTTACTGTTTTGAAGTGAAAGTGTGTTCCAAATGTTACGAGATTAGAAATAGCCATGGTTTGGATAATGAAGCAATTAATGTTTAGGCTTAAAGGTCAAAGTAATAGTAATGTAGAAGTCAATGGAATGTCCTTACAAACATGGTAATATGGTGTGCGTGTGTGTGTGTTCTAGGGCGGAAGGTGGTCGGCGGCGAGGCTACATGGGTCACCTTACCAGAATAGCTAACTCTATAGTTCATAACTGTGACAAAGGCCCTAACGGACCGCAGATACAACAACTCATCTCTGGTATGGACTCTACACTTCTGTTGGACTCTTCAACCCTCTCTCTGTCTCCCATCTGTTTTGCTCCTTTGCTCCATCACTTTCTTTCAATTTCAGATAGTCGACATTAGACTGTGTGACTGGAAATTTCCTTATTGAATAATGAAGTCTATTCCTGTGACATCGCTTGGCTGTGCTCAATACCTCCGGCAGTTTCTGGGCAGAAATCTGGCAGAAGGTTGTCAGACTGTTTAGTGTTTTTGGTTAGGGCAGCATTGGCTGAGGGCTGCTGTTCATGACATCCCCCTTGAACCTTGAAGCCAGTGGCTGCGTAACAATGTAGCTCCACACAGCATGTTCACATGATTCCGCTTTTTTGAAACTGCCAGCATCCTTTTTTTTTTCTTTTTTTTTACGTTAAAGGTAATGGGGAACGCCCACAAGGCAGATGGTGTCTATTTAGGCCAAGTGGAGCACTTTCTAAAGTTTTGAAAAGTTCCAACTTTTTAGAGGAGATGACATGGAGTGACACATCACAACAATGAGTTGGCAGAGTTGGGCGCCACATGGGGAGCTGGCAGTTAACTACAAAAACAAGCGGAATGAAAGTGGAGAAAATAGCAGGAGCAAAGTAGGTAGTAGTTATTCTGCTGAAAGTGACCAGTTGGATTTGAGAAACACACACTACCAGGACCCTAAAGACGAACGCTCACTCCGCTACATTACACAACCAAACAAACACAGAGGTGGAGCATTGTTTTTTCTTTGTCTTGCGTTCATCTGGTCGGCTATTCTCTCCGTTCAGATTTGATAAGTTGGCCACAGCATGTCAAGACTTGTCCCATTTCATGTCCTGCGCTGTAGCGTGTACTGCTATCACACAAACATTGGAACAATTGTATTGCTCATTTTAAGGTGAAACAAACGTTTACATGCTACTTTCAGTGCTGAGTAAGTTTTGTGATTGTATCACCCATATACCTTTTCAGAATGTAGCATCACAGATCCAAAAAGTAAGGCTGTTTATGATTCTAGAAAAATAGGTGTGAGGTTTCTGTCTCCCAGCGGCAATGTCGGCTTGTAAAATTTAGAAATATGAACTCTAAACATGTCGTGTCCTGACATTCTTTGTGTGTCTGTGTGTGTGTGTGTGTGTGTGTGTGTGTGTGATGCAGAGCTCCCAGAGGAGGACAGAGATAGATGGGAGGCCTTTATTTCTGGCCAGCTGGCTGACACAAACAAGAGAAACACTGTTGACCTGGTGAGTTGCCACATATGAACACTGTCAACTTCATCAGTTTTATTCCACCATACATGTAGGGATGTATGTTTTTAGAAAAGGAGAGACCGATATGCAGTCGCTAAACACAAACAAGTTGAACGCTGTAGACCAAACAGACTTCGATGATCAAACTATGAAAAGACAGTTTTGCCTTTTTTTTTGAGTATCTCAATATTTAACACACAATGGAAATTTTGACAGTGAATATTCAGGTTGCAATACATAGTGGTCATTTTGAGGCAGTGGAGAAAGACTTTTTAGACCAACTGTATTTTCATAACTGTTGTGTTACTCATAACTCAACAGTTTGTTCTACTTATTTCTATCCATCTATGCTAAAGGCAATATTAAGGGCTCAAGATGTTGATATGTCAAATAAACATCATTGCCTCCAGTTGATTCCTGTTAACCTTGTCCTCCAGGTGAACACGCACCACATCCACTCGTCCAGTGATGACGAGGTGGACTTTAAAGACAGCGGCTTTCACCAGGACTCCTCTCTACAACAAGTAAGAGACACACACACAGACACAGACACACAAACAGAGCAGGCCCATAGCCAAGCAGATGTTCACGCAGTAGGCTTGCTGATCTAGAAACAGTCATCAGCGATTCCATGATAATCTTATTCGTAAGGAACAGAAGTTCTCTTATCCTTGTTTTGCCCACGGAGGCATTTATTTGGATATAGGAATTATATTACAGTGGCAGCTCTTTGAAGCAGTATAGATGGGCAATATCACCTCGGTCAAGATGGGGATCCTCAAATGGGACAGGATAACATCACGGGCATCACGCAACTAACGTATAAAGAATCCTTCTAGAATTGCACTTAATTGTTGCCAATATATTAGCAATATGTCATAGCCTAATAAGAGCTGCAATCCATTTTCTCAGTCAGGAAAAAGCTTTCCTCCGACCAATGCCTTTCAGTTAAAAGATTAAATAGACTTGTAGGCAAATAATCGTCTTACTGTTGTGTGATAAGACGATGGGTAGCAGTTTGACCTCTGTGATCCCACTGTACATTTACCTTGCTGTGATGAAGGCTAATGCTTTTAGCACACTGTGTTTGTCAGGGGGTTCCCCAAGCGCCGGCTGCCGGCTATTTGGCCGTCTGCCCACCTCTGTCTGTTCGGCTACTTTTATAACTGAATGTCACTAAGGCACGGGGGGGGGCGTCTAAAGAGGCTAGTGACTGAACAACGTCATGTTAATCTGCGCAAGCCATTCTGCTTCTTGATTTTGATGTTGTCACCCCTTCTATTTTAGGAGGTTAAAGCCCCAGTACGCAGGTGTTATGACCATGTAAAATTGGGGCATTTCCTCATTATTTAGATTGATTTATGTTTCCATAATTATTGGATGTCAGTTCTGTGAGTGCAGTAGTACTCAGGAGAGAGCTCCAGTAGTGCTCTGAGAAGACTAAAATATGAACTTTGTTCTTATATGTATTACTACTTGTTATAATATTTTTGTTTTAGCCTACTTATTTCCTACAATTAAAAATTGCATGTCTGCAGTGACTCAAGAAAGTACATTAAACAGTCATAATTAATAAAGATTATCCATTTATTTTTCAATTGAGCCTTAAATACATTTTTTTATTTGTGTTATTTTAATTGTCATGCTTTCATAAACATAGTTAAGGTTTGGTAAAAAGTGGCATCACCGGAAATATGTATCTTGCTGGCACAAACATCGCTTAGGTGGTTACTTTTCCCATCTGGCTGGCTACTCCAAAATTTGTGGAACCCCCCCCTATGGTGTGAGCTAACACGGCACTCAAAAGCATTCCAGCGCACTAAGGCCCAAGAGGTGAAACTGTTACCAATCTTCTCATTGCATCATCAGCAGTTTATGGGTGTACTCCATAAGCTGTATGACAGTTAATCTTTACATGGATGTTTCCTCAAATGTAAAATTCTTTGTAGAGACTGGGGACGTAACGCAGTTGGAAAAAATTGCTTGTAGCGCCAAAATGTCGCCCCTGTGAAAGAGAAACCTCATTAATTTTCATCCATAGACTTTTTTGTCATAGAATATCAAATGAAACCTTTCAGCCAAAATTGATCACAGTTCAGCAGTCTTAATGTTCAAATGGCTATGTGGCTATGGGTCATGCTCTGTTACAATCTACACAGTCATCTATCTCTGTTTCAAGTCTTTTATTTATTTTCTTCATTTACTGAACTAATTGAACTAATGTTTTCTAGTAAAGTTTCTGGCTACATTACATTGAATTGTAAAACTAATATGTTAAAGCATTTTGGCATCTGACTCTTATTGCATGTTTGTGCTTTGTTTTAGTTTTTTTTCCTTTTAACTATTAACCTGTCTAGCTTACATATTATATATTCTTTTTATTAAATATTTACATCTGCTGTATTGTAAATGAGTACCAGCTTTGTGTAGAGCCAAGACTATATCATTATCGTTGGTCCTGGGCTTTGCCAGGCCTTTTCTGATTATCAGATGCAACAAATGACGTCCAATTTTATTGAGCAGTTCGGCTTCAATGACGAAGAGTTTGCTGATCAGGACGATGTTGTGGAGTGAGTACTCATCCTGCATGACTGGACTTGGTTTCTAAAAATCACTGTGTAACACTAAAGGGACAGGACACTAAATGCACTGCAAAGCTGGTTAGTCTACTTTCCTCAGTTCGGTTATTTGAGAATTTTATCTAGAAGATGTCGGGTTGAGAGAATTTATCGATCAATCTGTGGATATATTTATCTAAGAATTGCCTTACTTGAGCGTTAAGCCTCTTAATATCAAAATCAGTGACATCGCTTCCAAACAGTGCCAAAGCCCCTTGTTTGCTTTCTTACTTATCTGGCTGCCATAATAAAGGACGGCAGCTCAACACATGACCTGTAGAGAAGAAACTGTATCCAGCTTTTATGTGTTTGGTGCACTGTCCCTTTTCCTGTGCTCCTGAGGGCTAGGTGGTTGGTTTGGTGGTATAGTCTGCTGTAAGGGCTGTGGGTTGTTAGAGATAACTATTTGTCTATCATTGATTCAAAATGTGAGCTTCACTTTAACCAAGGACTTCATGGAGTGTTGTAGAGTCTGTCTCTCCTTACTCTACGTAGATCTGGGGTTTGGCAGCACTCCGCAAGCCTTCATGACAACTGAGAATTGGGAAGATTCTGGTGTGATGAGAGGTTGAGCCGGGTGAAATAATTGATACACCAATACATCCAGATATTTTCTCAGATCAAATTCCACTCTGCAATTCTCCACTTAAATACTTGTAACCCCCGTTGTTTTACAAAACAAGTCATGTTCTCTGTAACTGTGATGTTCAGTATTAAAATAATGTGGTAACACAATGAATTTGCACACACCTGATCAGACACCAGTCAAACTGAGCCTCTTTACTGGTGTATGTATTAAAGTTCAGCTCAGCAGAGTTGTGTTTTCAGTGTGCATGTTTCCATGTTCCGAAAGTTATTTCAGTGCACTACAGCGCATAGAAGTTTGCATCATTTACCTATAAATGGGAAAGAAAACACTAAAATCAGTTTTGCTTTATTTGTTCCCTTATATCTACAAACTGTATAGTTCGTATCAATACACTGCAAATTCCAGTCATGTATACTGTTATATAATACCGATACTGTGTGAAGAATTGATGCATTGTGAAAATCTAATTGGAGTACAGTTGGCCTTGAGAGGATGGATTGGAAGGTTGAACACATTTCCCATATTTCCCAATTCCTGGTTGTCTTGAATGGTTTGTCAATAATAGATGATACTATATGATGCCTATTGGGGAGGAAGAATAAAATGTAACAGCAAAATTTTAAGTAACACACACTTTTTCATTGCATCTACTCATTTGTGAGCTCATATGTACTCAGTGTGTCACAAAATGTTTATATTGGTGTCTCCAATACTGGCCTGCTCCCATCCTAGTTTGGTCAAAGGTGTTTGGTGGTGTCTGCCTATCTGTGCTTTCAAGAGAACTGGGAAACATTCAACCTCCGAGCTAGAGAAGTAAACCAGGAGAGGACGTTCTCTTTACCAGTGCCAAACTAACTTCACACTGGACATCTGCTGCACCCCTCATTTCAGCTTTAAATGAAAACTCTGTCCTCTGGTCGGATATCTCTCATTTGTCATGAACGCACATAAGTTAGAAGGTGGGGTGTCGATAGGTAAACTGTAGTTTACAATTGTAGGTGCCTTCACATTAGTAAAAATGTGGCTTTTCACATTTGCCGATCTACAGTTGTGCAAAGAAAATGGAGCTCATGTATCAACAAAGACCTAAAGGGTTGGCTACTTTTGTTATTCAAAGTTTAATGCTGTTGCACATTTTCAAGGGAACAAAAATGAATATTGGGTACAAGAAAAGGACACTGTTTCAACCTTGACAGCTCTTCGTAATTGTTTGAGTTGTGGGATTGGCGGTGGGGAGTGGTCTGTTTATCAAGGGGTTAAATTGGTTTGGAAGGAGTTACGGAGTGGGGGTTTTGTCGACTGGTATGGCTCCTGTGGAGAGGGACAGATGGTGGTGGGGGTAGTAGGGTTCATGTCTGGACGGGGCTTGCAGTTTGCTCTACCCTCTACAAAGATTGAAAGACTACTGTGGTGCTGGTTTAAATCCATTTCCACCAACTTGAGACATATTCACCCATAGGTGTTGGTGAGGTCTATCCACACCATAGCCTAGTCCTTTGCCTTCCTGTGCCTCTTCAATCAGCAAAGTGATGCTCACTACACCCTGGCTTTTTAGGAATTGCACTGGATCCTGCACTAAAATGCCAACATAAGTATTCCTGAAGTGGTACTCTGTACTCTCAATACTGAAAAAATTTATTTCCCTTAACCCCGAGCAGTGAGATGGTTCTGAACTGCTCAGTGTTCCTAGAGTTGTCTGGAATCCAGACTCTCAGCAAACCTTGGCTGTGTCTGTGTTTGGGCTCAAGCTGTCTTGACAGCTTGGATCTCCAGCTGGGCTCCTACTGTTGTCTGTCTTGTTGGATATATCAAGGTAGTGCAGTGCGGGTCCCGATCCCTCCACTGTTGGTATAATGGAGGTGATGGTCGATCTCTTTGGAGCAAGCAAGGTAGTCACTGGTTTTCTTCCCGAGCAGCTGTTTGAACCCAAATGGGTTTGCAGTGAAAGCAGCCTGTTTCCAGGCCCTCGCTCCCCTGCCCTTAAAATTTGTCAAGAGCAACGAGCTTGTTCCACAAGATGCCATGGTACCTTCTCTTCCTCTCTCACCTTCAGCTGCTGCCTCAGGGACCTGAACTCCTTCCTTGTATGCTTGATTCCGACTGCTCACTACTTCTTTACACCAGATATTTTGGTCTGGGGGTCTTGTTTCTGTGTTGCCCTCTCCACACTGGCAAAAATTTAGCAGTAGCACAGCGTTACAGGGATGCTGCCTGTGCACCCTGTACCGGTACCACAACAACATATATTTTAGTTTGATTGTCCCCATAATGAAATATGGAGGAGGGCTATGGTTTGGTCTCCATTCTTTCATTTGTTTGTTTATCCATGTACCACATGTGATAGCCAAGATACCACTAATCAGATTATTGATGAAATTTGGGAGAATGATGGCTCTTACCACTGAGTTCAGGCATTTTTTAATTGACACTGATCGACCCAAGGGGGCGCTACAATTCATCGTCAAAACAAGCTGGCATATTTGATACTGATTGGCCCAGAGGGGATGTCGTCATTCTTGGGGGACCATATGAAAATGTTTTTTCATGCCTTGCCTATGTTTTAGGTAACTAGAATAATCTTTGCTTCATATTGCACTTGAGTTCCTAGTGTGTTCTGCTCAGTTCCCATGACGTCCCATTAGCCATGACTCGGTATTTCAAAGTACATTTTGCTTATCTGTCTGTTTTCTGCATTATAACAGACAACTATCAGCATTCATCCTTGGACTACCATGAAATCGGCTTGCCATCATTGTTGGCTTTCTTTATCCAAACTAATTTTCTTTGCTAACTACAATCTAATCAGCTTCTCCAATATTGTGACAAGTGTCTTCTGAAGAGAACGGACTTAAGTTCAGGATGTCATTGAGTCTCTTTAATGTTGGAATCTTTTAAGTACTTAGGAATTTTAATTGAACAGCGCCTTTCCTTGAGGCCACATGGTTAAGACCTTGTAAAGAAATTGCTCACGTAAATGTTTCCTTTTGCAGCTAAGAGGAGCCTGGACACAGACACTTTAATGCCAGTGCTTGATTGTTGTGGTGACCTTTTATATTCACATGCCTCCTCTCACCGTGTTTATGCATTAGACACTGTGCCCTGTTTCCTGAGGCGCCAGGTTTATCACGGGTTTAAAGAAAATTAATACAGTATAATAAAAGAACAATCATTTCCAAATCATTTTAAGTCTTTGGCACAAGTCTTTCTCAAAGTGTTTCTTCAACTCAGGGTTGGGACTTAGAATAGTTCAAGGGTCTATGTATGAAGAGTCTTTTCTTTTCCTTTGTTTTCATTACTTGACCAATGTAAAACACATAGCATGTGTGCATGTGAAGAACAAAACTCAAGGATAACACAAAGTCCTGACTGTGGTCCAAGTCGTTTCCCTTCAATATGACAATAGTGCTGTTATGTTTTGATGAACCTGGGTTAGTACGTTGGGCCCATCAGTACAGTATTGAACATGAACTGGTTACTGCTGTTTGCTAGTCTGTCTGTGTTGCCATATATGTGAATGCCTAACGACCCTAACTAAACTAAACTCTGTTCTCTTTAACATTGCAGTATTCCCTTTGATAGAATATCAGACATCAATTTTTCACTGAATACAAATGAAAGTGTAAGTATATTGATTATTAACCTGATTTCATCATGTATAGTTAATGAATGAGGGGTGGATGTGAAAATGAAAATGTACTGTTTCACCCATTGCTACTCTAGTTGAGCTCGGAATAGTCAAATGGAAAGATTGCATATTTATTACATGAGGAATGGAGATATTTTTTAAATGGCAGCATGTCTTGCGTTATTTCCTGATGTCAGTATAGTTTTGAGCCAAATGTCCTCACAAAACACAAATGTTAGGCTAATGGTTTGAATCAGAGGTTTTATTATGAGAAAGTAGGCTAAACTATAGAACAGTTTCAGAGCTGCAATTTGCACTTGAACCAAAGCTTGGACCAAAACGGCGCTAAATGTCTGTGTTGGGAGCTAAACACATCTGTTTTAAGTCTATTCTAAAACTGGGTGGTTTTTGTTTTGTAAGATTGCAAGTCTCTGTGTGTATGTGCATGTATATTCAAACTGTGTCTATAAGGATACGGCCCATGTTTGTGTTCCCCAGGCGAATATAGCTTTGTTTGAAGCACGCTGTAAGGAGAAGATCCAGCAGTTTGAAGATGCTGGTTCTGATGAGGAGGATATCTGGGATGAAAAAGATGTCACCTTTGCACCAGAGGCACAGAGACGTCCCAGGTCCAATACACACACATTGGCACACATCATTGATAGTTCTCTTTGTATGTATTCCTAAATAAACTATGTAGTACAGCTGCGGGCCTTAACCAATCCTAGTTCATCTCTGTGTTGACATCAGGAGTTCAGGCAGCACAGACAGCGAGGAGAGCACGGACTCAGAGGAGGAGGACGTCAAGAGGGATCCATTTGAAGGTTCCAACCCCAGCACTGACGACAGAATGGAAGTCGACACAGGTAGGGGTGTGTGTGCTTTTTTATTTCTAAACTTAAGAGGACCCGAATGTCCTCACAAAGATAGAAAGATGAGGAAAGGGGTTTGTGGATAAGATTAGGTTACATTTAGGTTAGGGAATGAATGTTGTTAGTTACTGAATGCCCTCGCAAGTATAGAAATACAAACCTATCTGGGTCTGCAGTGTTTCCCACAGAATTCTAATCTATTTGTGGTGGTAAGTGGGTTGGCGATGGGGGGGGGGGGGGGTGTTTTTACTGGTATTATCATT
>OMOV01088651.1:0-10033 GCA_900312565.1 Beryx splendens | reverse complement strand
GGGAAATAAAACAGAATTCGTTCAGAGCATTTCGTGACTCACATAGGGCCTATCCATGTCCTCTTATTTCTTGAGCTATTTTTTTGATCCATTCTCTGCATCTCCCGCACGTGCGTGTCTTATATGACTGTCCTACACAGTTTAACCACAGGGTGGATCAGCTGACTCATCAGTTACAACAAGACACTCTGTAAGAGTCTGTCGCAAATTCAAGTTGCATTTTTTATCAATCAATATATTCATTATGTTCTGGCCCGCCATCTATGGCTTAGGAAAAAAACTGGCCCGAGGCCAAACTTACTTGCCGACCCCTGATTTAGACAGTAATCATGAAACATGTCGAGCTTGCACCAAAGACTAAAGACATTACATTTCTAACAATCACGTCTCTCCCATTGGGGAGACAAAGTGTGAAAGTGTGTCTAAGTGTGAGCAAATACCATGGTCAACTAAATTAAGACGGGGCAGATATGGAACTGCTACCAATCTTAAAACAAAATAAAATCAAAGATACTTCTGCCAGAACATTAGCCTTTAATGTTGCTTCTCCAGTTTTAAATACAAACTAGCTCTGTGCTCGACTAAAGAAAAATGTTTTTCTTTAGTTCTTTCTAAAAGGGGACAGCCCTAATACAAACTCTGTATTGTACAAAAAGAATTTTAAATCAAATATATAATTTGTGAAAAATAGAATTTCATTCCTTGCATCTATACAATACAGCTTTTAAACGTCTGTAATTTAACTAAATTCCATGAAAAGTGGAAACCCTGATGGTAAAACTAAAACATGCCAACATTCTGAAAATGCAAATATCTTTCAAAACAACAAAATGTTAAAGGGAAAACAGTTTCAACCCCACTATGTGTGATCCATATCTACAGCCTCTGATCTGAAACTATTCTATTGTGAACATAGAGTTTTACAGCTCCCCAGTCCCGCACAGCTAGGGCTTGAGGGGAAGCAGCAATGCATCTCTCACAGTCTTGTTTTCCAGGTGTCTTCCCCATTTGGATGAAGCCCATTAGAGACTCTTTAACTGCATTCACCTCCTCCGTTGACCACTTTCGTTTAGGCTTTTTTGCACCTTGGAAAAGAGATTGTAAAGAACACTTAATCCACAAGAAGTTTAATAGATGTTGAAAATTGTCAGACATCACCAGGAAAGGGGAAGCCAGTCTGAATTCCCTGCCCTCCCACCATTAGGGGTATGTGCTGCCGTTCAGTCTCAAGGAGGCGTTGACTAAAGAAAATAGGTTGGGTTGAGCTGAGATGAGTGGCTGCATCTCGTTCTAACTTCAACTCTGTCTTCCCTTAAGCGAGTCCCCTGGTGACCAAATTACTGACTTGCAAGTACACCCTTGTACTCCATGCAAGAGCAGAGGAGAAAGTGAATGCAAAGGCACCAACATTAAATGGCCCTAGCACCAAGATAGGTAAATGGATAGACAGATGGACACAGGTCAATCCCAAGGAAAAAGTTAACAAAACAAAAGCAGCAATTATTTTTGAATAAAATACAAAAAAATAAAAACATAGTCACTTAATGATCGAACCTGTAGGTTGCCAATATTAAATGCTCATATGTGCATGTGCCTTCGCAGCCATCAACTGATTTGCTCATTTCAATGATACACGCAAGCATGTATACCATTGGATTATGGGATACACTTCATGCAGGAAGCTACATTTTCTCACCTTGGTCAAAGAGAGAAACAGGGATGGAGGGAATATAAATTCTTCTTTCTACCTAAGTTGGAATGGAATTCCACTTGGATTAGCTGCCATTCTTTATCGAGCATTTTGGGGATTTCTCCTTGCTCCACGTAACGGAGTGAAGACAATGAAGTGAAGACATTGTTTAAGTTGGAATATGATGCAGCCCATTTACTGTTGCTATTGCCAAACCACTATGGAGAATGGTTCCTATCTACATCCCTCCTTATCATGAACATGCAATAAATTCATAAATTATCTCTGGATTGACATTGAAATATTAAAATCTATTCTGGGGAACAGCAACTTTAGTTAGTTAGGTTGTTATGCAGCTTTGCAGTGGAATTTCACTTTAATTTATGTACACTGAATATATTTTTAAGACAACAGAATATCCTACCCTAAAGGCATAGGACAATCTCAATATCATTCAACTAACGCAGCCTGGACAAGTTGCCCACATAAAAAACGCCATGCTAAAACAACTGGTTTACCAGTGTTGGGGAGTAATTAATGACATGTAGTTCAATTACTAGTTTAACTAAAATTTGCAGTAGTTGGATGGAATTTAACTACATTCAATCTTAGTACATTTTCAGTAGTTCACTACTTTGGGTCATGCAGTTAAGGTAGTTAATTACAAATTACATATTTCCCTTAAAAATCTTGCATTTTCCTAATTCCTTCTCAACAACTGCACCCTGTCCTCTCCTCAAAACACACCCACAGCTATGCCCAAGTGAGGTTTTGAATGCCCTGCACTAAATCAAACACACCCACACTTTACTCTGTCAGTTCAGTTGTTGCTCCATGTACTTTATCTATATGACATTCCAGATTCAGATTGTGATCATTATCCGCAATATAGTCTGGATGTATGTTGAACTACATTTTCTACATAGTGTTAGTTTGACAAACTACATTTTTAGTAGCAGTTGAGATTTAACTGCTTCCATTGTGAAGTAGCTAGTAGGTTCATAAACTACAGTTTTTGAGTAATTTCTCCAACACTGCTGTTTACTTAGTTACATATGCCACAATTACATGGCAGCTAAGTTTAATTAAGAAAACTCATTTTAGAGTGGCAGATCACTGGCAGAGCAGTCACGTGACAAAATATGTTGCTCCATTTGACGAAAATAAACATTCAAACAGTGCTGGGAATATAGACCTTGCCCTATAAAAATGATCAAGAGGATATTTTCTCTTCATACCATTAGGGGGACGAAGGCATTGACAAAGCCAACAAAGTTAATTTCAGCCTAGCCAAGCATTATTATAGGCTGGGAATACTAGCTAGTGTCTGCTGTGAAAAGGGTCCATCAACCTTTGGTTTCTCCTCTTAGTTTGCTGTTCAGTTACAGTGTATAAGAGCTGCTCTGAGCTTCTGACACAAATGTATATATCAGGCTGGGAAATTTAAGGGCCACACCACATGCTTACCTCCTGAGCTTTGCTCTTCTCCCAGCTGCTGCTTTGAAGTGCCTTGCTCGTCTTGAGTCACTGATGCCTCTCCTGGAAAACATTCATAGAATATGAACTCATACACAGGGCAAGACTAGCCTTGTGCCACAGGTTCTACACTAGTTTTCACAACAGACATTTAGATATGTTTCAGCAGGGAAAACACACAGCTGTAACTAATAATATCAATATTAGATCTGCTCCATTTAGGTATGCCAGTGTGCCAGTAGGACAATGCTACTTCAGTAATATTTGCAATATGATTTATGTAAGCTAGAATGACATTCATCAACTCTCTGTCTTAACTCCAGTTCAGTTACAATTTTACAGCAATTAATGTTAATAGTTAAAACTGTGTTAACCCTGCTGAGACACATCTGAATGTCCATTGTGGAAAGGGTATATCAGCATAGAACTTGTGGTTTCTCCTCCTACAATTACTATTTTAGGAATGTCACTCAGGCTTACACTAAATCATGCTGCTATAGTTACTGAACTGGTTTTGTCAGTGCTGGCACACTGAATGGAGCAGACGCTATATTAATGTTATTAGTTAAAACTGTGTTTAACCTGCTGAGACACATGTGAATGTCTGTTGTGAAAAGGGTCCTTCAGAGTAGAACCTTTGGTTTCTCCTCTTAGTTTGCTGTTCAGTTACAGTGTATAAGAGCTGCTCTGAGCTTCTGACACAAATGTATATATCAGGCTGGGAAATGTAAGGGCCACGCCACATGCTTACCTCCTGAGCTTTGCTCTTCTCCCAGCTGCTGCTTTGAAGTGCCCTGCTCGTCTTGAGTCACTGATGTTTCTCCTGGAAAACATTCATAGAAAATGAACTCATACACAGGGCAAGAATGGCCTTCTGCATGTTGTGTAATGTGTATAGATGTCCAGAATTGCTGATCCATAGATTGAGGATGTAAACATTTAAAACAAGTAACACAAAAAATGGAAATGTTGTGATCAAGCACACCAATTTAAAGCATATACCTGTTGGAGTAGCTGTATGATCTTCATCTTCAGATGACTCTCCTGAGTTGCTTTCTTCCATAACTTCAGATCAGTCTTCAAGACAGCAAACAAAGGCAAATGGCATCCAGTTAAATATGTGCAAATTAAAATTATACAGGCAACAGACAA
Organism: Beryx splendens; assembly: GCA_900312565.1. Taxonomy (NCBI): domain Eukaryota; kingdom Metazoa; phylum Chordata; class Actinopteri; order Beryciformes; family Berycidae; genus Beryx; species Beryx splendens. The sequence continues at coordinate 5,715 of OMOV01088651.1, read as the reverse complement.
CTTTTCCCTTACAATTAATAATGTCTTACCTTTGGGGCCGATAGAGATCTGGTCCAGACTTTCCCCCTTGAATTCTGCCAGTCTGCCCTGTTCACAGGCCATTAGTACCTTGGTGATCTTTGCCAACTGCAAAGTCCCTTTGGGGAGGCGGTAGAACTTCCTGTGTACCCTTATGTCGTGTCCCAGAAAGTCTGCCAAAAGATCTTGTTCAGTGTCATTTAGATTCAGTACTCGGTAGAGAGTGGCCACTTGTGTTCTCAGTTTTGTGTAGGAGAGAGCTTCAGGTTTTTGGGCCCCACAGTTTTCAGCTAACTCACGGATGCAGTCAGACCCCCTAAGTCTTGTGTCATACCCTGGCCTGGCAAATAAGTAGAGGCTTTCACCTACTCCACATGAGCTCCTCTCCTTCACAAGTAGCTCCAGAGATTGCACCATTGCTGGAGTAAGGATGATAGGCACCTTCCTGCCACGCTTTCCTCGAATTTCCACACGTTTGAAATGCTGGCAGAGCATTTTCTCCAACTCTGATAGCGCTTCTGCAATATCTTCATTAAGTGGGGAGTTGTCCCTTGAGACAAATGCTTCCAAATACATCCTTGAGACCTCATCTTCTCTTCTGCGGTTGTAAAGGATAATCTGTGCCAGTATCACTTTAGCAAGATTGCTCCAATTCTTTGAGGTTTTCTCATCCAACAACTGCCCATAGTATTGCTTCTGCTTGTCAGTCATGTACATGTGCATTTTTTTCACATCATCTGCTAATGGAATGAGCTTGGGTTTGTTCCATTTCTTCTCCTCAAGTGTACGGTATGCAGCAGAAGAGATCATCTCATTCCAGCTAAGACTGTACATGCGTCTAAACTCTTGGACAAGCTGCTTCTTTTTATTGTTCTGGGACGCAAGAGCTTCAGACTCCATGATGTCTGCCACTCTCTGGATGCTTTGCCCTAGCTTTGTGGCTAGGGTGGGTTTCTCAAACTTGTTCTTCTTTTCATCAAACCCAGTTACTTCTTTGACAGCTCGAATAACATGGTGAAAGTGTTGTGGATCGATATAATCCTCCATCTTTTACAGAGGAGTCACCTTCCTTCCTAGGATCAAGAGTCTCCCCAGTCCTCGCATAATTTGACGAACGTTGTCATGTGAGGCAGTTTCACGTTGCCTGTTGTACATCTTTTCTCCAACCTTCATGATATATTTGTCTTCTTTTACTGCATGGGCAATTTCATCTTGAGTCATGCCATTCACGAGCTCCCATACCTTCATGTCCACGTCTTTAGATACAGATTGAGCACTAGCAGAGAGAGTCTGTATTCTTGTTTTTCCACGCAATGTTCTGCGAATGTTTTGAGCAAGGGAGCACCGTTTTGCATGCTCCCACAAAGACTTGCGTTTGAAGAGCCCAAAGCATGCAAAACAATGCTGATAGTCCTTTGGACCGCTCTTGCCATCGGTTTGTTGTTTACAAGGTACCAGTGTCCCCTTTCCTTTTTTCAGTGCCTCAATGTTGAGTGCCTGATTTCCTTGCTTGCGAAGGAGATTTAGCTGAAGTCTCCTTTCTTTAGAATTCTTTGCATACATCACTGCATTAGCGACTTCTGTTTTATCCCCATTGTAGTGGCAAACTTAGCTTGATTCCAAAGCCACTTAAATAGCTAGCAGAAGGCAGGATTGGTCTTGACTCGTATCCAACATTTGTTTCCATTTCTTATCCTTGATTAGTTTGCACTCACGGAACCAGGGAGGAGACATCAGGTCGTAGAGTCATGCAAATTTATTGGCAAACTTTTCTGTACATCCAAGTCTTCTACTTTCATCCAAACAATTCCCTGAGCTTCTCTCAGACAGAATCCAAATTGAAAATAGCTTACTTGGCTGTTCCAACTTTCTAAATGTACCTTTACGTTACGTTATATTACATTATACAGTACTTTTTTCCCTGAGGTTACTGCTAGCATATTAGACAGGTGTATCTTCTCTCTGACCTTTTGGATTTGGAGCGTGACCAGAACAGTAGGCATGCGCAGTAGTTCAAGTACCATAGAAACAGAGTAAATTAGATTTATCACAATGTAAAGGTCTAATAATATCCAGTACCTTATATAAAACACAATGAACATCATCAGCAAACGAAATACAATAATATAGTGCAAAACCCCATCATTAGCAGATATGAACACTACTCAATTATTTTAAGTCAACTTTGGCTCCTACACCCATGTTTACGTTCCAGATGGTGTGCAATTTTGGATTGCAGTTCCTGGCAGAAAATACAGTAGTTTTTCTTTTGGTGGTATTTCTTGGACCCATGTACTTTTGGAACATCACTTACAACCAGAGAATCACTCTTCATGACTGACTGTGAATATTCAGTAGAATTCTGACATCTTGTGTAAGTGTTTCTATTTTGCTTTCTGACTGATGCAGATTCATCTGATTCATCTTCTATTTGACAATTTGAGCATCTCTTGTCACTCCTCTTGTATCGTGTCTTTGTTTTGAGTCTTGATTCACCTGAATCCTCTTCCTCGCTAGAACTTGAGCATCTCCTGTCACTCCTCTTGTCTTTGTTTTGAGTCTTGGTTCATCTGAATCATCTTCTCTGGAATGTAAGCTTGCTTCCCTGCATTGCCTCTTTGTCTTGGCTCCTGATGACCCATCTGAGCTGTTTTCTGATTCTAAGAAACTGTTTGGTCTCTTTTTTGTGGAGTTTTGAATCTTCTCTCACACGGTATCGCTTCTTACTCTTTGGTTCTGATAATCCATCTGAACTGTCTTCCTCTGATGATGCTGGGACATACTCATCTTTGCTGATGTCTATGCTGGAAAGTGAACAATCGGTGTTGTACCTAAGCATTTCTTTGGTCAGCTACAATAGAAACAGACGTTTATTTTACATGAGAGTTATGGAATTTTTGAGCAGTAGACAAAGGGATGCAACTATATTTTCACAGTACAATTATCCTCTCCAAAAATGTCTTCTCTTCTCAAATGTTGCTAGTGCATTACTTTCCAAATTAGTTAACTTTAAAATTAATAATTGGGCAATGCCAGCATTCTGAACGTGACATTTGGACTGAAAATGACAAACATAATACCTTATATAAACAACTATTGTAATTCAATTGACACTGGAAATTCATATAGCATTCTATTGGAGGAGTACTGACACCAAAAATCTAATTCCTAGTGTTTTGTGAAGTCTCAGAAAGGTAATGAATAGATGTTGATATGGACGTGACATACAATGGACAATGATTTGAGTGTTAAAAAAAATTCTGTGGATATTTAAGTTTCAAGTTTAAACAAAGTTTTCTATTTTGAATTAAGGACAGTGTGTTTTTTGGCTGATTGAGAACTCTACTTTTAGAGATGGGCTACATCTGTAATAGTTGTTTTAAAAAATTATACAAAATTGTATGCATAATGGTCATATGATGAATGATTACCAAAATATACAGTCCTGACAAATTTTAAAGGGGATATGTTTTATGTTACATAAAAATATTGTACTTTTCATGCTGAGGTATACCTTTTCATTTAATTGCCCAATTAATATCATCTAGAGCTGTAATCCTATGTAGCAGTTCTGAGCAATGCCCCAAGATTTTTATCTGAACAATGGTTGTGTCAAATGCAAATAATGACTAGTGTGCCTGCCACTCAAACCTAACAATAAGCATGCACAACATGTGAGACTTAAGCTTTACTTACAAATACGCTGTCTGTTCTTGTCAAGGGCGGAATCTTTATTTCATCTTCCATCTGCAAAAATGGTAAAGGGAAATTAATAACATTTAAATTGAGGCATTTTGAAAGTATTACAAGCAACTTAAGATTAATTACAGGTTTTATTATGTAAATTATGCAAAAACCTAAAGCCTTGTCTGCAGGCTAACTTGTTGAACAATAGATAAAACCACATAGATTGTATAGCCCAACAGGATTGTCTAAGCCTCACTATAACTGTAACTGATGAAATACTATATTTGCTGCCAAATCAAATTGTTACAACTTATGCTCACAATCAGTATAATCTGAATGTTTATGTAAGTTAGACAGACGCTAGCTGGAAGTTAAGGCGTACATCTCTCTCTCTCCCTCCACGGCCTTTACATGTGCCAAGCTCAGCTCAGGTAGACAGAAATTATAAGTAATCATAAATTAGTTAGTTTCACATGATGAAACTGGATGCAAGGATGAGATGGAAAGCTGACTCGAGACTGAATGCAAACAAGGCAAAGACTCCATGTTGATGTTCTGTGACATTTTTTACATTTGACACAATATCAGCATCCAATATACAGTATATGCTCATATGTCTGTGATAGGATGAATCAATCTGGCCAGAAAATACTTTGTATCAAAGATACCAAATATTTCCAGTAGAGGCAAAAGAAACTGATAACTGATAATGAAAAATGATAACATGATACTAGCAGTGTTCCTTTAAGTAAATGTTGCATTAAGTTAAAGATGTAGATAATTAAAGAGTTTATAAAATATTTATAATATAATATATATTTATATTTTATAAAATAGTCAGTTCAATTTTAAGAGCTAAATCCTCTGATGATAACTGACTAACAACTCCATGTTAAGTGAATACAAATGATAACTTGCTTATTGAACTCCTGAACCCATATTAGTTGAGAGATGCAATGTGTGGTACTATGTACATCGTGGTATTGTGCTATCAACCTCCCATACTCCCATTTGCTTCAACCTGTCACACGCACAAAGCAGCCTATCAATAACCGCTGTCTTGGTTCTCTTTCTCTACATGCCATATGCTTTATTGGCATGACTTACATTTAGCATAAATTGCTCCAGCTTAATTAATAATGTTGGTAAAATAAATAGAGGTGACATCAGCTAATTTGGGCCACCTTTTGGTTAATCGCTTGGGACACTAACAAAAAAACTATGTATAACATTTAATTGTGTTCTTATGATTAATAAGGACTGTTTTTAATATTTTTGTGTTGAATTGATGTAATAAAATATAATTGTTCAGGCCCTACAGCTGTTGACACATCAGCTGCCCCACATTTTTGAGATGAGCAGTGTTCAGATAAAATGGGCCGGCTGATCAGCAAAAATGGGCCAGTCAAACTGCAAAAGTGAAACAGAGTCATTTCTCATAAAATAATCTAATAACTTTAATTTCAAAACACATCTGCATTATATAACAATATAATATTAAATTTAAATTACATTAAAACAATTTCATAAAGAATGTAGCAATTACTTTAGGAACTAAATTCATTTTGGAACATTTTGTACGTGTGTACGTGTGTGTGTACGTGCCTGCACGCGTGCGTACATGCATGCGTGCGTGCGTGCGTGCGTGCGTGTGTAGGGTTAGTCAGTAGATTTTTCAAATGCAGTCTTGACAGATGAAGCCGTCATCAGCACAGATTCCATTCTCTTCACCACAGCTCTCGTGGAACCAGGCACTACAGTGCTCAGTGCACCCATTCCTCGGTGGCCTTTGGGTCACTGGGGTTGCCGTAGAGGGTCTGGCAAACCTTGCAGGGTTCTTTCTCCTTGTGGTTCTTCCTGCCTTGCCCTTTCTCCTTTGGTTTTCCCTTTGGTTGCTTTTTTGTTTTTGATTTTGTGGCTATATAGTCTAGGTGTTGCTCACTCGTGAGGAGGAAAGAAGGTGGTTTGGCTCTTCTCTTAATGGGCTTCTCCTGCAGGCAGGTCGACACG
>OMOV01088650.1:0-14156 GCA_900312565.1 Beryx splendens | reverse complement strand
CACAGATTACCACTTTAACTAGCATGCTCCGATGATAGTAAACTCAGAGACCATCTGGGCCCGCCTCCTCTTAAGTCTTTTGTCTTACGGCTGCTGTCTTATTGTGATGGCTGCTGGTATTAGAGAGGAGAGGACCGTAATCCTGATGAGACTCCACTGCTGCCATTTTTGGTAATTATGTCACATTCTGCTGTAATGGAATAATTCAAGTTAAAGAAAGCGAGAGGAAGAGAAAAGAGGGAAAGAACGGGGCTTTGATCTTCGGCGTAACCTTTTCCCAAAGGGACGGCCATCGAAAGCTTTGGAGACAGCGTAGTATGGTAATGGTGTCGGTATTGTGCCCCTTCCTTCCTTCCTTCCTTCTCTCCTTCCTTCCTTCCTTCCTTCCTTCCTTCCTTCCTTCTTTCCTTCCTTCCTTCATTGCAAAGTGTGAAAATGACAACAGCTACACAGAGATTTTGCTTTTCCCCTGCCGCACCGTTAATATAGAACCTGTTAGTACAGAGCCTCCTTGATAGAACCTCCTTGGGCCGCACCTAGAGCTAAAATCAACGACTATCATCTAACCATGGCTACGCGATAGCAACAGAAAAAGATTAGAAACCTTGGACATTTGCAGACATCTACAAACACATCAATAATAGGTACGTTATCGAATATAAAGTAGGCTGTATAAGGATTCATGTTAGTTTGCCTCCTATACCCTATACCAGTCATCTAGTCTAGATAGTAGCCTACAACTAGGCTAGAATTAATATAGACAACAAGTGACATCAAGCGGTTTAACCGTTATATTCAACGGACCAATTGATGCGCCGTGCCAATGGTTATTTTACAGAGGACACCTAGTAGGAGGTATAGGTTTAAGTTTGAAGTTGTAACTTAAGTCTACGTTGTAACTATTTCAGTTGGTGCAACCGTTAAACTTTTAGGAATGCATAAACTCGGACTTCGTGAGACTTTATGCTCAAACTAGCCTACGTTTGAACCGAGTTCAGCTGGTGCAACTGGCTGCAGAAAACAGTAATAAACAAGAAGACATCAAAACAAAACATAAACACACAGAATTCCAGACACAGAGGCTAAACGAAGGCCAGTCTGGACAGATGAGCCTTTAGCTGCTTTTTGATCTCAAGTCCCATGGAGGAGCGTACCACAGTTTAGGAGCCACAATTTCAAAGGCTCAATCACCTTAAATTCAAGTGTTTGGGGCAGAGTATCAATTAAGCTTTTGTAACCTCATACAGTCCAGTTTTAAGTCATTGGTCTTTTTATGTTAGCTCCATATGTAGATATAGATGGACATAACACTGAAACATTTTTTCAGATTATCACAAGTCTTAGGGAAACTATATGGGGCCATTGTATGCTTGATATCAAATAGTTGCTGCAAAGCAAAGACCTGACTTGAATTGAGAGTTACAGATATAGACATTGCGTACGTTTAGCTGCAAGCTTACTGCACTCCAGCAACAACTCGCTGCAAATAGCTTCAGTTTTCCAAAATGTTTGCAAAATTAAAATTGGATACATTTTCTTGCTTCTCAGTCGTTAGAAAACACAATGAATGATCTCACTGCTAGACATCTGAGAGGCCGAGGTGTTATGTTACAATATGTCTCTTTAGCTTTAATTCATAACATTAAAGAAGGAATAGGTCACAGGCGCTGCTGCAATACTAATGCAAGAAAGTTATGTTTGTTTTCCAATGGCTACCTAAGGTGCCAAAACTTTTCACATACTACAGATGTTTTTTGGCACATCAGCAGGAAAAAAACACCTGAGAAGTTTCTGAAAAGCCTCCTGGTGTTGAACTTGTGCCTGTCTAAGTTGAACCTAACATGAGTAATCTTGTTTGTTCTTGTCAGTCTGGAAGGAGCTGGATTGCTCAGGGATTGCTTCCTCTGTAACTCACTTGAAAGTAAGATCGCCTTGCGGGGGGATAAAAAAAAAGACAATTAATCAAAGCTTCCATATACTCATATTGATCAAACTGACACAATAATAAGATAAGATGAACTGTAATGATCCCACAGGAGGAATTGGGTATTGAGTAAAATGGGATATGTTTTAATATTTTGAGGTTCTAGAAACAATATCCTGTGTTGTGAGTTACTTGGGAAACTTTACTGCATGAGTGCAAGAGCATTTTGAACCTGGAAACAACATGTGGGTAATCACTTACCAAAAATTAAATCAATCTCATATGGTTTTATAGTCCTGTTTGTCATGATCTTTTAGCTATAATTATAGGATTTTGCTACACAAACAATATTACTTTATGTTCCCAAAATAATCACTGGTGGTCTCTACTTATAATATCAGTTCACAGGTTTGGCAGTAACTAGCTTCTGGAGCAGGGCTGTCCAAAGTAGGGCCTGTGGGCCAAATCTGGCTCTCAGTAAAGTTCTTGTTGGCCTTCCAAAAAGAGTCCCAGAGAGGGATAAGTTCATCAGTTTGCTCTCGCAACAATTTATTGATATAAGTGGAATGACTTTGAGAAAAGTTGCTTACATGGCATATTGACAAACATGATGACATATGACCAGAGAAGCCAATGCTTACTTGTTACATTTAAATATTTAAAGCCCAAACGCATTTTTAGGTCCGTGTCCCGCTGCCCATGCTGCATTTTGTCCCTCAGCCCTCCATATCAAAAGATTGGGTCGACTCTGCCATTTGTGCTGTTACCGCTCGCAGGTGTATTTGTTAACCTTCCCATACCCAGATTTGATGAATATAAATCAGATGCTCTTCTCAGTAACATCCTCCTTGACATTCATCCAGTGACACTCAGTCATGTGTGGGAGCTGCCCAGTATTACCACATTGTTGGTCGTAGTTATTGACGTAGTGGTGAGCATGTCTACTTCACTGTCCATCATCCAGTCACAACCTTTCTTGTCCAACCATTAGTCGGCTCCTGACCATGTAATTAGCTGTGGGCAGTCCGATGCACAGGGAATACCAGGCGGACAGCTTTGATGTGTGAGGTGCCACATTGCTGCAAATAAATGCTTAATGGGCTAAGCTGAGGTGATGTCATAGTTCATTGTAATGGCAGGTGCCAGTCTCATAAATAATGCTTAAAATTGTTTCCAAGTACGTCTTATGAGTGACACGACAGTTTGCTTCTGGTCATTGCCGGTGACCCCTGGCATGCTGTGAATGTCACACAACATCAACAGAGTTTCCATTGTAGCAGTAGAGTCCGCCACAACAGGCACACACAAAGTGGCAGAAGAGTTTCATTCCATTGAAGAAAAACAAACACTCAAATGATAGTACAATTAAAATGAATTATGGCATTTAAAGGATAGTAGGTAACTCCGTGGTTGACATAATGAGAACACTTAGAGAGTAGAATCTTTATATTTTAGAGATACTGAATCATGAACTGAAGAGAATCCATTTTTTAAAAATAGATACACAGCAGATTCATACTCACACACACACACACACACACACACACACACACACACACACAGAGTTTGTGAGCATTTGCTGTTCTGAAATATGAGTTTACCGTCAGAGTGACTTCAAAGGGGGATTTCACAGAAAAACAAAGCTGGTTTATGATACAGTCTACAGTAGCACATATCCTAAACCTGTATACAGTGTTGCACAAATTCATTTGGTTTGTGAAGTATTGACAAGTTAATAAGTTTGAATTTGTTCTCCATGTGCTGCCATTAAGAGGACACGTTACCAACACGTGCTGCACACATACACTCTGTGAAAAGAAGAAAAACGACAGCATGGTCTAAACCCTCACAGATCTCTAGGGAAAATAAAGTTTTCAAGTCAGTAATGCTTTATATATTAAGTTTTATATATTTAGTACAGCATATGAGGCTTTTTTATCATTTCTATGATTAAAAATAAAACATTACAACCAAAAACCTACAACACTACAGATGTGGTTATGGTGAAAATCTTAGAAAATAAAATATACCAAAAACTGGGAAAAACTATAGAGCCGTATTATGACAGAATGTCTCTTTAAGCATTTCACATTCAACGCCTCTGCCTGAGAGAAAAAGCATCAGCACTGAATTAGTCAGTATACAGCCATATGAACATTCTTTTAAACACATCTATAACAAATTGTTTAGTCTAGGAGCTTTCTTGATTAATCATTTACATTTTAGGCATTCGGCTGACACTCTGATGCAGTAAGAGCGAGAAGGAAGGTGCTCAGTGTCTTGCCCAAGGACACGTCAACAGGACACATGGCATCAGCTGTGGTCGGGATCAAACCTATAATGCTCGGGCCACAGGATGGTATGTTTAATCGCTAGGCCACCCGTTGGTCTCACTTTCCATAGTTCAATCGTCCCTCTTATATATACCTCGATATGACAAGTCAATGAATCATTCGAGTGCCTGAAACAAGACGCTCGCTCCATTTCACGTCTTTCATGTCTAATACCATTCTGAATAGCAGCCGTCCAAAATAAGACACGGCAGAGCTATTAACTTTATCACGAAAGGGACATTTCCGCGGCGGGCGCCTGTAATGATGCAAGTGCTAATGCTGAGTACAAAGTTACATCTGGTTCCCCCTGGCTGGGAGGAAAGCTAGCCCGCTGACACTGAGCTAGGCTAAGCTGCTGCTGGATAGCTCGTGCTTTCCGTGTCTCTCGGGGGCCGCGCTGCATGCGACGCGTCAGCCAAGGCCACATGAGCCCCGGAGCATTCCCCTCCTCTAATGTTACAATTAATTGCAGGGCTGTCACGAACGGTGTTTAGCTAACAGGAAACACATTGGCTTTGACTTGAAAGCCCAGATTGTTGATAGATGTAATTAGAAGTGTTAAATCTCGTTCCAGGTCGTTTCGCTCAACTCCGCCCCCTCCCCTCCGGTCCCACACCAATGTATTGCCTTATAAGTTTCATTGTAAGGACCATAGCAAGTTACAGTCATTACGCTTGTATGGTGTCAGAGAACATGGATGGTCATCCAGTTACAGATTTCTGCAAATAGTAGTGTAATTGTTCATTTATATATATCTACATGAACATGGGAAGATATTTGGGATAGTTGCAGGTGGAAAGGGGTTACATACATTCAGCCACTCACAACTGCACCACAGAAAATCAGTCTTTTAGTCTATCACTGAGTCCTAAAATCATCATTTTCTTAAAATAATTGAAAAAAAATCTACCAGTGGCGTTAGATAATTTCACTTGTTTCCAATTCAAATCGATTTGTTTCAAGAACTTTGTAGAATCAACTGATTTCCTTGAAAGCAGTGCAGCGATCTGCCTTATTCTGACTTGTTTCAAGATACCGACACCAGTAAAAAAAACCTCAAAGAAGTGAAGCTGCATTGGAAACAAGTGGAGTTATCTCACCCCACCGGCAGAATTCTTCTCCTGGTTTAAGAAAAAAATAAGATTTGAAGGCTGAATATGAGACTAAGTGACTTGTGTATGGCCAGCACTACTATAATCCAGCGCTGTTGACCACTGAACAGCTGCACCGGATTGAAGCCGTTGAGAGTTCAGCGTCTTGCTCAAGAGCACTTTGATGGAGGTTGTGTTACGCCCTCAGTCCCCCCATCCAGATTTTCAGAGCCAGTCTGGGGATTCAGACCAGTAACCTTTCGGTCACAAGCAAGCTTCTCTAACCTTCAGGCTACTCCAGCGTTGGAATACTTGTGTAATGAAAAAGGGATGAGATAGTTTATTATTTGAAAAAAAAGAAAGAAAGAAACGTTGTCTGAGGGGTGTGTGAGAAAAGAAAGCATGGGAGTGGAACCAAAGCTTTCATTATATGACTGATAATGCCTGATGTGATGGATTGTGCAAACTCTGTGCATCCCTGGTGGTACACATGACTTCATTTTGCGTGTCTAGCAGGACAAACACTCAGCCCAGACCATTTTGCTGCATATTCTCATATATTCTCCTATGTACCTTTAATAAATACGGCACAAGCAAAATTTGATTATCAAAATTAATCGGTGTACTCTTGGATCGCATTCCATTTTCATGATATTCAACTGTGGACGAACCTTTGAACTGGCCTTGCATCTTGACAGAGTTATCTAAAATTCACAGTCAAGAATATAAGTCTGATTATTCAGGCCAAACACAGGAGAGGTTATGTAGCTGACGAATGGGACTCAAGAGGGTTTGCTTCAGGAAAATCATCATGTGAAACCTCCACAGTGCGTGGAACTGTTTTTGAATATGCAACTATGTCTTGATATGAATAACGTGGTTCTTTTTGATGTTTTCTTTTTTAAAACGCAGCTTAATTTAAAAGGGTATTTCTTGAATTCCAAACAGCACCGCACCTTGATTGGCAGGCTGAACCTAAAACACCTAAAGTGACACAACAAAACCTGTTTTCCTGTGGCATCATTGCAATAGATGATAGAGAGAGTGTTATTATATTCATTGCCAATGACTATTGCAAGTCTGGGGATTTCCAGGCAACATAACAATATTGTTATCAGGGCACAAGTTTTCAGAATTAGTGGTTACTGCAGTTGTGAAATTGCAAACAAACTAGAATTGGACCTGGAGAGAGTTACAGTCATGCATGAAAATGAAGACAAATCCTACTGTTGTGCACTCTTCAAATCCATAATCATACATGCACATGTCTAATCTGGACATAGGCCTAAACTTTAACATGTTATGTCCAATGTATTACATTTAGACCTTGGGGTATGGGTACATGCAGGGGCGTAGCTAGGAATTATGGGTACTAAACACAAGTCACTCTGGGCCCCCTTCCCTCTCAGCTTCACATCACCATTATCCCATCTATGACAACTCAAACACACCTTCACATTTACTGATCAATTATCGCACACACATCCCTGATTTAGGTCATGGGTCTTGGACTCCACCCTGATAGCGCTAACCAGCTGTCAAAACCAAACTTTCACCAGTAGCTCCTGCTGAAAATCTGAAAATCTGCCCAGGAACGCTCAGGAAAACCCAGCCAAACTGTATTTCCCACTTTTTCCAGTTTGTCTCCGATAAGCACAACACAACAGTTGCTGTATCAGATTTTGAGAAAGTTGTATTTGCAGTTTTGTAGATTTCAAACAAACCAGAGCAGTGTGAAATAAAAGTATAAAATATAACATATAAATATATATGTGTATAAATATACATTTGAGGACCACAAAAGGCATTTTAGCGCAGATATTTTAGCGACCCTCCCTCAGCTTGGGGCGATGGGTAGTCAGTACCCCTATTCCCCCCACTGCAGTGTCCTTGCCATTATAACGGCCATGCTAAAGTCCAGAGGTGACTGGGCCTTTGCAACGCCCCGCCTGCGGAGTTAAGGCTCGCTAAACCAGTGTAATCTTTTAAATCACTTCTTAAAACACATTTTACAGATAGGCTTTAATATGATTTGTCTGTACTTATTTTATTGCTGTTGTATTTGCCTGTGTTATTCTTTTTAAACCCTATTTTTAATTGGTGGATTTAAGTCTGGCATTTTATTGCTCATCCTGTTGGCTTTTATTTAATATTGTTATGTTGCCTGGAAAGCCTTTCTAATCTCATTTTTGAAAGGTGACAAACAAAGAAAGTTTATGGTAATTATTATATTTACTAACTGTCCAATGATATGAAAAATCGTACTATTATTGTCTGTGATTAGAATCAGATTTTGACAGTGTCTTCGTTGAATTGCAACGGTAAAATACTGGCATGAATCCAGGAAAATCTGAATTCCTATAAATACTCCTTATAGGGCATTGTTGTAAACTAATTTGAAAATGAATGATCTGAAGTATTCAGGTTTTATTGTAAACATTCATCAATTAAAGAGTGTCATTCCAGAACGGGATATCTGCCATTTGAAGTGACAAACAAAGTGACACCTATTTTAACACAATCACTGATAGCAAAAAACTGACACTAATTATGGTTATTTTTAAAGGATAGGAGAGATGAGTTATTGTTTGCCAGAATGAAAACATTTTTACAGAGTTGATTTTCTACATTTCGAAGCTGCTGAACGATAAACTTCAGGTAATGACTGATTGTTATTTTCCAACGGCCAGTATGATGAGACTTGACAGGTTGATAGGGCAAAGGTCCATGATCCTGGCAAAGAGAACTGCAGATCCTCTAGTATGTTGAAGGCTTGGCCCTTGCGGACAGACTGAGTCTTAACCCCTTCTATGGTGCTCATGGCTATGACACAGAGCCTTCTGATCACTGGACCTGAAGGGCAGTTCAAATACCGTCAGGTCATTGGGGGCCCATATTAACAGAACCAAGGCTTTGTCACCAATCCCACTCAACTTCAAGGATCTTTAGGGGAAACAAATCGATCAACTCCTGACTCCATGACTGGTCCGTGACCACGGAGAGGAAAAACACCTTCTGTACAGCTGCTGCATTCAACCTTTATCTGAACCTTTATCTGTAACTTAAAGACAAAATCCAAATAATATTAAATCAATGATTAAAAAAATATAAAAACAACATGAATAGCTTGAAATTAAGTGGCTTCAAATTCAAATCAAACCATCAACTAAACAGCAATATCATATTTTAAAGTCAGACAAAGCGCATCAAGAAAAAACAAAGCCGAAAAGAGAATGTCTCCTTTTCTCCCTTCACCGAAAAACAAATGAAGATTTGACGAGAGAGCACCTGCTCCTTTCTCTCCTGACACCCAATTAAGTATCAATCCAATTACCTCTGCATACAACACACAGATCCCTTTAGCTTTTGAACCACAGCAGCCAAATCAAAGAATGAATTGGAATCAGATCAGGCTCATCGTCTCAAGTGCAATAATGTCTACCGTATACACTAAATGAGAAAAGCAGTAATTTGTCAGCCAGTCTAACAGCAATGGCTTCTGTGATAATTTCAGGTTGGAGGCTGACCCTCTGAGCAGGCACCCACCGTGGCTCAGTGTTAAAAGGGTTCCGTGACCTAAATCTGCTGTCTATCATATGTCTTGCTGCTGCCTTCATATGAGATCCGGTCGTCTTTGCACTGTGCGTCAGTATGAACTGTGAAATTCTGTCAGTTGTCAATATGTCTTTGCACCAATACCATGAGGCAAATTCCTGCTTATTTATTGCACTTGGTGATAAAATGACAGAATCAGAGGTCTATCTCCCCCGAAGTGATGACCCATCTTTTGACTTTTTATGATGTCAAGCCAGTTTTATTTCACCAAGTTAATCTACATGATATAGTAGACTGTAAGACTTACTGAGAAGCACTGGAAGGGAGGCTAGAGACTTGGAAAGACAGGTTAGTCATAATGTGTCACATGTTACACATTTTAAAATGTTTTTACAGTCCTCTGATACTGTTTAAGGCCGTCATAAGAGATCAAATAAAGCAAACAAATGAGATTTTGAAATACTTCTGAGCTACTTTTTCCCCTTTGTTGGCACTGATGCAATACAGGACCACTGCAGTGTAGTAAAGGGCAGATGGCTATTAGTGTCTCAGAAGGTCACTGGTAAGGCTTTTATTTCCTTCCCTACAGTGTCAGCATGGTGTGGAGCCCCTGGCTCTCCTTCCTGCGCTGGCACTCAGGGCCAGGTTGCTTCCCTGCTGGCACAGAAAGCGGCTATGTCATGGCTACAAAGTAGGAACTCGGAAAGCAACAGCCTCAGTCATGCAGCTCCCAGCAGGAACAGTGGAAAAGTGGAGTGGGGTAGCGAGGTTGAGGAGGAGGAGGAGTGTGACTGCCACCTGTTCACCTCAGCTAAACATCCAACCCAAAGGACTTGAAAGGATTGAATGGGAATTTCCATTTAAAGGGGAAATAACAGAAAATAAAATATATCTAGAGGTTGTTGCTCAATTCCAATGGCTCAGCAAGTACTTAGATACTGAGCTTTCTGACTTTTAAAACTCACTTTCTGGCCCATTTTGGAAGGAAATCCCACCCACTAGAATTTCAAGAGCCACCGTATCTCAAGGGGACGGGAGGGGCGGGGACTTGTTTAAAAGGTGTTGCTGCAATACCTACTGGTCACCAAAGGAGGTCAATAAAAGTCACAGATTAAACGCCCCTTTAAAATCAACTTCCTCGAATGATAATTTTGTCCGACAGACGTGAAATGGCTGTCAGAGAATGTTTGATAATGTCATGGAAACAAGATTCGATTTGGTGCATGAGACAGCTGATGTGTTACCACGGCACCATTCGGCTGAACATTCCAGCGGCGGGTTTGATGAACATGCCAACTCTCTGAGTGCTGTGCCTGTGCGCTAGCTGTCCTCATGTGAAACAGTGCTAACCACATTTCACTTCTGCGGGAGCCACCTTTGCTCTATCGAGGGAGATTACAGTGATACACAAGGAAATGCCTATTCTATCACTCAACCACTTTTGACACTTACCGTCTTCTTCTTCCCACCCGGCGCCACGCCCTCCTTCATGCCAAAGCCCCCCTCAGAGCGCTTTTACAAGGTGAGAAGTGCCGGGTCTAACAACAATTGAAAACGGAGCCGGCGTATCAGCTGTAGCCATCCATCATACTTCGATCAATCACTGTCACCTGGCCCCGCGCCAACCTCACACCAGTCTCCCTACCACACCCTCGGCATGTAGCCCTCTGGAATGCTGGGTAATGAGGGATGGAAAGGGGCATCCAGGCATCCGATTACCAGCCATGTTGGGGAGAGAGGAGATGTGTCCTATGAGACTGTGTGTGTTTGTTTACATTTACATTTAGGGCATTTAGCTGCTGCTTTACAATGAGAGCAACAGCAGAAGTTTCCTGCATTGCCGACATTACAAGCAACCAATCGTAAGGAGAGCAAGCGTAGAAAATATTTCTCCATCTCTAGAATGATTTTGGTGACATCTTTGCTCAGCGTTCATCGCTGTGGTGTTTCTGCACTGCACTTCACAGAGTTCACCTGTCAATCAAACAGTGTGTCAAGTAGTGTGACATCTTTTTCTTTGGATTTTCTGTTGATAAATTTTACGTTTCTGTAGGTGGCGCTCGTTTCTTTGTCTGTTCAGCGATGGTGGCGATCGCTGCTCAAGTTAACAACCCAGCTCTCCTATTATGTATTCCAAACAAACTACTGTTGCTGCTTCTGGTAAGGCAAAACACATGTGCGAGAGGACTTTTCCCGGGAAAGACACCTGCCAGACGCTGGATGTTGAATCACTATTGTGTTAGATCAGCTGGCGACAGGTTGATATACCACAGATGCAAATAGAGGACTGGGGAGACATGGATAGAAGGGTTTCTTGAAGGAATGACTTTTCAAGGAACAATAAAAGACAGAAAGACGTCCATGTTGTGCCTGAGTGGGTGATAGTTACAGTAAGTGAGCAATTCAGTGGCAATACGTGCTGAAAGGAGACAGTAAATAATATATATATATATATTCTCTGACTCTCTTAACAACTTCAAGAACTTTTCAATTAATAAAAATTACAGCATAACAGTAATGAATGGTACCATGTATAAACATTTCCTTTTGTTCTTTGAGGTTCCAGTTCAAAATTGAGTTAACACTTCTACTGTGTTGCTGAGCCAAAAGTGCAATTAAGATTCAGTCTCAAAAGTATGCCATTTTCAATATTACGTGCTGCTAGTTTGGGACGATAAACAGTCGGGTTATTGTTCCTCACAGCATATGTTCTCCGCAACAAATGGTGTTGCTATTAACATATGCCGAGTTGAAAAGCAAGACAACTGTGATAACTGTGAGTTGTCCCAAACCAGGCATACAGATGTGCTGAAAATGAGACATATGCTAAATCAGTTTTGTAAAGACATAACATTAAGGCATAACCTGTTTGTTTGTTGTGCATTAAACCACTGTATTTGTAGATCTGAGGGTTTACCAACATTTATTCCAGGGATAGTAGCTTTAATTCAGCTTGAACTTCTAAGAGCTCGATTTGAATCCGCAGACTAATATGCATCTTTTAAATGGCAGCGAATATCACATCTTGCCATAGAGGAGATGGAGACCTCACTGTTAATCTGTGCTACTAACAGCAACTGTTGGAAGGGGCACCGTATGGTATTAAGTGTAAATCCTCTTTCCTGAAAATTGTACACAGCGCAAATGGAAATTCCATCAGAAAACTCAAGCTCATTTATTATTCATCGTAACCCCCGTCGCCAGTGCCTCGCTACAGGTGATGAAAAACGGTGGCGGATGCGCAAGTATATCATGTGGGACTCTAATATATCGCTATCAAAAGCAGTGAACTGGAAAAGACAGGATTTAATATGGTATCTGGTCCTAAGTCCCTACTAATTCAATAACATTATGCTGAAGATTTATTAGGCATCCTATTTCACATAAACACATCTGCTTGCTGAGTTTCATACGGGCCGGGATGCATTATGTAAAGTGTTTCACAACTGTTTGCTTGGGGACCCAGTGAAACAAATTGTACCGAAAAACACCTCTAAAGTGAAAAAAATAAAAATATGCAGGATTCAGTTTTCCATTTTCCTTTCCTCACACCGCTTACGCCTTATTTTCATCATTTCCTGCAAAGTAAGAACGACTGTGATACTGTGGAGATGGCAACATTACTGAC
Source organism: Beryx splendens (assembly GCA_900312565.1). NCBI lineage: Eukaryota > Metazoa > Chordata > Actinopteri > Beryciformes > Berycidae > Beryx > Beryx splendens. Next base: position 1,625 of record OMOV01088650.1, on the reverse strand, counting down.
TCATAGTTTTTTGCAGACTAAACTAATCCTTATTAGTCAGTTTATGGAAAATGAGATGAAGAGTGTTCTTTGGGATATTCACCACATGAAAAAATGGAAGCCTACTCTTACAAAATCACCACCCTTTAAGGATGACAGTAAATAATTTATGTCCCTGGTTGACAAAGTGATAACTGCTGTACAGTCTGGATCCTCTATAATTTAGAGATAGTGAATGATCAGTTTCAGGTACTTTCCCCCCCAAGAACGGACGTCCCGGTATTATTTACGAGAAACACTGAATAATATGTTTTTCTATTCATCTCACAAACTGAACCCAGGCCCTGATTGGAGTGCAGATCTGTCAAATCTAGACTGGAAAAAGTTAAAGTCCATCCAAGGACTTAAGTTACCCTTCCCTATCCTACTACCTACAGTCATTTGTTTTACATTTGTATCATTCATCATTTCCTGAGAACATGAGTCACTTTTGTCAAACGCTAGACATCTTGTTTTGGAATGAAACTCGTCATTTGGACATGATGTCCTGCAGCGGCCATGATACCAGAATTCACCTTACAGACCAGAACTAACCTCATTACCGAGGAATGTGTCTTACTCATACCCACTGTACTCTCCCGCTCTCTATCCATCTCACATTGGCAGGACATGCTACCTTTTTGGACCTACTTTGAGGCGAATTAATGAAATGAAACAGGAATGGAAATGGATTCCTCTTATCTTTTCTAATGCCCCTTTTTTGCCCCCTCCTTACTTACATTTGTCAAATTTTAAAAGGCGACATGGGAGTTTCAGAGAGGCACATTTGATAGCCAAGAGTCATCCTTTCCTCTGGAACCCATTAAGAAGTATATAAAATGCCTTCCTAGCAGTTTGATTTGTAGTTAGAGGGTTAACCCCTCAAATGTCTGTCTGTGGTTCTTGTGAATTTGAAACCCCAGTAGTGAGTGATTGTTTCAATGTAAATGGGGCATGAAAGCCTTTCTATAACTTTTCTTTTGGGGTCTTGTCATGGTCGATTATAAATTCCCCAAGTGACTCCTGGTTTTCAAGTGGCTATTGTACAGTTGCAAAGTAAAAACAATAAAAACTTCTAAAAAAAACAATGGCCTCAATGTCTTCGTATATGTTTGCATCAAGGGGTAAAATAACAAATCAATCCATTGATCCAGTAATTTTCTACAGACAGTCATAAGATGAGAGAGGCACTGTGTCAACATGATATCTGCTTGTTGTGACAGTGGGACTGCTGCGTGCACAAACACAGGGCTGAGTTTTGTGGGGAGGTAACTGAGGCCGGCGCGGTGTTGACACCTCCAGCTGTCTCCGGGGTTGGAATAAAGATCTGACACCCGCAGCGGTCCAGCACAGACACCAGCTGGGCCTGGAGCCAGAGAAAATGTCTTTCACCTCCTCCGTCAACACCGCTATTCTCTCTCTCTCTTTCTCCCCTTCACAACCGCAAGTCTCTCTCTCTTTCACCTTCTTCCGCAAAAACAAAAAAACGGTCTTTGTCCTAGATGAACTTCACGTTGTCGATCTCTTTCGACCCGTACACATATTCCCTTTCTTCTGTTCATCCAGCTATTTTGTCTCCATATTCCAGATCGGAAGAGCACACGTCT
>OMOV01088647.1:0-11413 GCA_900312565.1 Beryx splendens | reverse complement strand
GAGACGTGTCAGGGGTTGCTGTCAGCCAACCTCATGTGCGGAATTCTGGCAGCAATCCCTTGCTCGTCTCTGGCGCCAACTGCTCGCACTAACGCGCGAATGTCCATAATTTACTACTCCAGTTTCCGTTTCCGTTCACAGATCTGACATCAGTTTGAAGCCCACCATCACATTCTGGGGAACCGCCGTAAAACTGACCCGAGACCAGCCGTATTTATCAGCGCCATACGTACCGTGACGCATGACGCTGATCCGATGTTGACGACACGTACGACGGTACGTTCAAGACCTACTTGTGGAAACTGGGAAATTTCAGTACCAGCTTTTAGACAAAAAAAATACTTTTGTAGGCCATGTTGTTGAACAACGTGATTACTATATTATATTGAGGTGAATATTGCGTTCCTCATGCTAATTTACTTTAAAGGGTCAGGTTACAAATACGTCTCTGACTTTAATGGATCATCTTTAACAATGTGTTACAGGCATTTACATTTGACAAAATAAACAAAACTTAATTTACCTAGTAAATACTTATATAGTGGATATTGTTTGCAGCTGATAATCATTGAAAACAACCATATATACAAAAAGAAATGTGACAGCAAACCCTGTTCCCCTTTTACAATGCAGTCAAACATGGCAACACTAAATGAGAAACAGAAAAGCAATTAAGACAATTAGGCTGCAATTGCAATTTATGTAAGTAGGCTAATGTCATCCTGTTATATTCCCCTTTTTTTTGTAAAAGTGTGCTTTAGGATAGGCCTATGTTCTACCACCCATTTGATCAAAGCCAGATAGCCTAATTAACAGACGATTTTTGGCTCAGTCTCTCATGATTATGCCAAATACAATGGGTGCATTCCAGACCCATTTTCCTTCCCCTCATCACCTACCAGGATGCATCTAGGAGTAGACTAAAGGAGAAGGGTGTTGGGGTAGAAACAGTCTATGGGTTGGACCTCCTAATAGTGGTTAGCTACTTGCCAAAGTGATTGGTAGAGTAGACAATATTTCAGCCACAACCACAATTTGCTAGCATTTAGCTGCTGGCTAATGTAATGACCGAGTGTTACATTTCCACTCTGACTGGGACAGGCCGATAGTCCTCACCTTGGGTTGGAAACTTCCCTGGTCCCAGTAGTCCTGAACGCATCAACATGCATAGAGCAGCCTATTTGATTCAAGATGTGATACAGGAAAACACATAAACTTGATGTCTTTCACAATTGAATTGTATCATCTGAATTTATTATCCTGTTACATAACATCATTAAAAAATGCAACAAAATACACATTCATGCACTATAGAGTGCCATGATATTATACCGAGCTGTTCCTTTCTTTGGTTTGGCCATACATTTTGAAAAAAGAGTTTGTAGTGTTATCAAATAATTCAAATTTTATTGTTGTAAAAATAAATTATACAGTGGCTATAGACCATTTCTAATATTTAACTGCAGCAAAAACATTTTCTAAGGAATACATGAATTTTACAGGGGATTCTCAGCTCATTGTGTTTACTTTATAATGAAACAGAGGGGGGGAATTGCATCTGTTTTGACACACATTGTGATCCAGCTAACTGTATACTGTACGTTAAATCTGTAGTCACGAAGCCATCTGAGTTCCTTGTCTGGGTTTCCTTGGGACAGCTGTGTAGGTAATAGTTCCTACTTAGGTGGGCCACCAAAGGAGCCTCCGTAATTCTTGTCAATTGGGAATCCCACTTTATCTTTACTTCCTGGATCTCCTCTCTGCAAGATAGGAGCTCCCGGATTAGGGTTGTTGATGACACCCATGAAGATTGGTACTTGGGTCAAATCATCCATAAGGGCAAGGAGGAAGGGTTGGTTGAGATAGAAAATGGGGTTGGACGCCCGGGAGATGACCACAGTGGTCGCTGCAGCAGCCTCTGCACCCTCCTCATTTATCTCCATGCTGGATTTATGTATCACACTGGAAACCAGCAGGGTGCCGTCTGCTATCCCAGCCAGGTTGGGGTGAGTAAACATCTCTCCTAGGCCTAACATAGAATAGAAAGGACCGGTTGAAGTCGAGGGATAAAGTCAGTTTTACCTTGTTTCAACAGCATACACGAATGACTTCATCATGTAATTTGACATCTGTTATAAAAATCAATTTTTGCGCCTGTCATTTTCCTCATTCCTCATATTTTCACCAGGTCTAACAGTATTTATTATTACTGTCTATTATTATTTGTAGAGAGAAGAGCAGTCTTACCCAATTTGGTAAAAACCTCCTGTAGCTCTTGAGAATACTCCAGTTTGAATTTGGGGACTTTAACCTGTACGGCCCTTTCTTTGGGCAGACGATAATAAAGGTCTGAGATATTCAGCTTTGCAGCAAGTGATGACACGTTGACCTTTCCAGACAAGGGCATGACAACTAGCAAGCTCATAGACTTCTGGAATGGGAAGCTCGCTACCTGCACAGGCAGAAGAAAAAGGAAGTAGTGTAAAGCTTTTTCATTATTATGGATAGCAGAGGAGGAAAATCGGTTGATAATAGGATGATAAGAGAGAGATATGTGTTAGGGACAATGATGAGGGGATGAAGAAACAACAGAGTGATGACGTTACCTGAGCTTCCAGTTCATTATCAATAAATAAACTCAAAGGATGTTTGGCATCTTCCATAATTTCAGCTTCAACCATGTGCTTGTCATCAATGTAGAACACACCTCTAGAGGTGAAGCGTGGGTCAAATCGAGCTTTCCATTCTCCTGTTGGAAACGGACAACGGATCTCAGTTTTACCTCAGGAGATGGTGAGAATCAGCAGCACAATACAAATATAAAGTAGGTTATCAATGCTAAAAAAATAAAAAATAGCAGCAACACAGCAGGAAATAACCAGTTATCATTTTTCTTCTTTGTAAATTAACATTTCTTAGTAAACATAATGCTATGCACCACTTAAAAAGATGGTGTGTTTTGTGATGATATTTCAGCTCTTGTTTACCTTTGAAATGGACAGCATTAATGAGCATGAGGAGCAGATTGGGTGGTAAAGTAGACAGGAAGTCAGTCATTTTTCCATTAGTTGCCTTCTCTACCCAGTTGTTTATCTGTTGCAGGCTTTCCAAGGCCACTGGCTCTGAGTCATACAACTGCTGGGATTCATGGACAAAGTCTTCCTTCGGCTCAAACCCTACAACACACATCAAACACTCTCTCAGACTATATTTTCTTAAACTTGCTCTGTAGGGCAGCACTTTTCACTCACCCACTCGCTTTCTTTTTTTTTTTAGCAACATTAGGTAATAGGTAATGTAATGTAACTGTAAGAAACTGCAACAAGAAAAACGTCAAAAGGTATAACTATAAGATACTGCAGCAAGACAATCAGAAAATGCTGCTATGTGCTATGTAGAATAATGTATAATGTATCATTTTAGCATAATTCCAGATACGTTGTTTAATTAAGGCCTTGGCTTTGAATTAACTCCCCAGACATAACGCCTTGTTCATCGAGGCAGTAACCTTGGCTCAGGAAGATGCGTGTGGCAATCTGCATGTCATCGTTTCTGAGCTGCACCAAAACATTATGCAGGGACTGGTGGTAGCAAGGCAACGTGTTTGTGTGGAGATGATGCATCAGAAGCTCCTCTGTCTCATTTGCTGCCCCTGAAATGAAGAGAAGTGAAACAAACAGTTGAGACGGTTTACAGAGCAACATGCAAACCTTTATATATACTGTAAACTAGGACAACCAGTTGCTCGCACACATTTATCAAATGTGGTACAAAACACAAAGTACAATTTTGCATGGAAAAGCAGCAAAGTGAGGTCCATACCCAGAGCCAGCTGGGAGAGTGCCAACGATATGCTGAGAGGAGATATGATCACATTGGGTTGCTCTGGCGTTGGCTCCAGGTTCTGCAGGAGCTTCATGCCCAGTTTCTGGATGGCAGCGGCTATGGCCCCCCTGGACTGCAGGTTTCGGCCGACGGACAGACAATCCCCGTCTTGCTCTTCCTCTGATGAGCCCCCGTTGGGCCCAATGGTCATAGTTGTTGCGATTGGGGGATCTTGTGTGGTACTTACATTTGTTGCTTCAGGTGTACTTTCGTTTATGTTCTGAGGGCAAGAATATGAGAAAATGTTGAGTAAAAGGGCTTATGAACCACATGTGTTCCTCGTTCTGTTATCTGTGAATTGGGACGGTCAGAACACCGCTGTCACACAACAAGGACAGTGAGGAAAAACATTCAGACTCTCTTGCTTTGCCTCTAACCTTAATGGGGTGGCTGGGCATCAAAGGAATAAGAGGCACCAAGGGGATTGCCTCATCATCTGCCACCTCAGCACTCTGTTCAAAAGAAACAAATATTACATTTCCGTTACATAATCAGCATAAATTATAATATAATGTAATGATGGTTTATGATTAATTTCAGTGATTTACAGTGACTCCTCTGCAGAGACAGATCAACAGGAGTGTCAGACGAAGGTCCATGTCCTTACAGTGTAGCTGGAACAGAGAAATTATGTTGGCCAAATGAATGTGTGGCACACTCACTTCTAACAAACATAACTTGTTCAAAAACTTGTTCAGAAACCCCTCTAGCATTGTTAAGTAAACTAATATTGATACTATAAAACAAAATTCTCACATTCTCACCTTAGATTAGTATCTTTGTTTGCTGTATTGTCCGCAGGTCTCAAATACCTTCCCTCTGCTTAGTGTCTCTCTCTTTGAAAGGAACCAGAATCATCTGGCAGTACACCTGAAGCATGGGAGCCACAAAAAAGTATGTACCTTCCTTCAGGACTACTCCAGTGAAACTGCAAAGCATGTGCACTCATTTTGGACCACAGCCCAATAGTCAAAAATAAATGTAGCTTAAATCATTTGTATAGGCTACACAGACATGTTTGACAAAGCATACACAAAAACACTCTGGTCTTGGCAGCGATTCTATTTGAATATCAGTGCATTATGGCAATGTGTCAAAAAATAAAATCCTGGAAAAAAAAGTCCTGTATTCAATTCCCCATAGATGTCCAAAGATGAGAAAATGCATTATCTCAAAAGTAGTAATTGATATAGCCCCCTTCATAAACCTTCCATGAGCACAATGAATCCACGAAAAAGAATATCCGAATGTGTAAAATGTTTACTTACTTACTAGCATATCCCATCAAGACTTCTAACTAAATTACAGTGTGCCAATAAGTTAATAAAACATATTTCATCTTACCTTGAATTTAAATTAGATAAAAGTCCTGCTATCTTGTCTAAAAAAAGAGAGACTAAGTGAACGTGAACGGCGGTATTCCCCGAGTGTAACAGATTGGCAGTTGCTCAGCAAACAGTTAAATATCAACTTCCATTGATTGGGGCCTCATTTAAGTCACTTTTGTTTGTAAATGTAGCTACTGAGACTGATCCAGGGTCAAACACTGAAGCCTGACAATTGGGTATGCAATATCTCAAGGGACAGAGGATAATATCATGACACATACATTCTTTGTGAGGCAACATGATGACAGCTTGATTGCAAAATTGGATTGACCACACTTGGTCAATCCAATTTTGTGTGGGCAAACAAATACAGCGTGTTGACAATAGAGTTACAGATTCAATGTTGGTGAAATAATAGAAAACATTTCCTGGAACCTCTTGGCTAGGCTATGGATAAATTTCAAACTTGACAGAACTGTCAATTGGTTGCTCTCTTACAGGTTATAATATGTCAGCGCTTAAGACAATGCAACGGGGGGAGGGGATCACAGAGCTGATTTGGTCATAATAATCACTACTATTCAGAAGCGTATCTTTTAGATCACATGACAGCAGCTAACAGAGACCTGTCTGCAAACACAAGAGGGGACTTTGTCCAATTAGAGGTCTAATGACTCGTCCTTAGCCAACATCTGAAGGCAAGGTCAGGAGTCATACACCTCGGTGACTCACACACACAACAGCCGGAACACAAAAATAATGTGGAAGTCATTTTAATAATCCAGTTAATAAATAAGCATTTTCATGTATTTTTCCTCATTAAGATGTTCCAAAAGATTCTGGATCAATCGTAGCTGATTATCAATATGCAACAACTAAATTCCGTTTTGAAAACAAAGTTGACTATTTCATGACTAAGAGCTTTCACTCCTAGTTTACAAAAAGCACATAAAATGTTAAAAAGAGCATTTTGAGCTTTGGGTGAATAATTCATAGCCGATATTTCTGAAAAGTAAGCAAACCGCGTTTAGAACATGGCAATAATAAAATCATACAAGGGCAAGGACAGCTTTGTTTGTTGGATGTCATCAGGCATTGAAAACTTGGCAACCGATGCCATGATGTGGCAATATCATTTAGGAAAAAGTTTACCACTAATACAAATTGGGCTGGGTTCAAGACACAAAAATCTTTCAGTACACATTTGCAATACACAATGAGAAGCTAGTTAAATCACAAATTCAAATAATTTTTGAGTAATTCATGACTCAAGTTGCCATATTCTTAACATACAATTATTAATATGCAATTACATAGAAATGTCACAGTACAAAAATCTGTTGCATCTTGGCATTGACTGTTCCTCTGCTAAGGTTGTGTCATCAGTAATTAGGAAGTGGTAAGTTCAATAAATGGCATATCCAGTGGCATGTTTCTCATGACTTGTGATATACTCCCAGCTTCATGTTGCTACAGGTTCTCTGACTGCCAAACCAAGAACTCCTAAACATGGTTGAGACTATTCCAAAGCAACTTCAAGTAATTTATTAGTGGTTAAAAAAACATTCAGGTTTAAAATCTGTGTGATACTCTAAACGTTAGAATTCAGGCCATATCTGTGCGGTAGATTAAAGGCTGTGCATCTGTAATTGACTTTTGTATGTGACGTCAATTGAAGCATGTCCACTCTGAGAAGATGCACCAAGACCGTCAACGAAAACAGCGACTGTAGTTTTATTTTTCAGGATGTATAAACAGTCTGTGAAATAATTCTCATCAAAAACAGAGTAATGCGAACATAAACAAATGGTTTGATCTACAAATACTGCATAGTTCAATCAGTGCATTGGATGCATGTGTTCTAATGTCAATGGGAAAAGAAAGGTGAAGTGAATGTATTTTTGGTGTTGTATGCATCTATTTGGAAAGTGTAAACACTACATTAGAACCATGTTTGGTTCCACCTTCCTGAGCAGTTCTTCTGATTCATTCTTTCGAAAAGAATAACTGACCTCGTCAAAAAAAGAATAATTGACCTTGTCGAGATAAGAATTTTCCATTATATACTATCTATACATCTATAGGCAAAATGCTTTAAAAAAAATTCATGTGATTTGCTGTACAAGGATGAATCTCAATAGCGTAGGACAACTTTCTGTCCACCAATTTGGTCAGTGCCTACAGCCAAAGCGGCAATATTCGGTAGACATGAAGCTCATACAACTACTGTACTAGTGCTGCCTCGTTCAAAAAGCAGTTTAGAGGAATTGGCAGCTTGTCCCATCAGTACAATTGGCCTCAGTCCCAGAAGGAGGAGGGGCAGAGAGGGGACTCAGGCACCTGGCATCAGCCTTCATGAAGAGGACACTTTTAAGGTCAGTGGTAAGAGTGTTTAGCATAGCTGAGAGCCATTGCTTTGGCCTAAGCTAATAACCGGATGGCACCGTTCTCAGAGCCCAGGAGTAAAAGCCTTTTGGTGGGCAGGATTGCCAGGCTGGTGAGAGTGCCACGGAAGTTCTCCGAGCTCAGCTTGGTGCTGCTAACGGGGCTGAGGGAGATATCTGCCATGGAGTACACTCCTATCTTGTTAGCCACTGTTCCGGTCACAATCTCTGAACCATAGAGGTCAAAGGCATGGATGGGGTCAGAGTGTGACTTGTACTGGCGAAGAGGCTTATGTTCCAGATCTTTCCACACACTCAGTGTGTAGTCTGTGGAGGAGCTGATGACCATGTTTCCCTCTGCAGCCTGAAAAACAGAAAGGAAGTCACAGAGGTCTTAGGCAAGCTGGGAGTGAGCCCACTTATTTAGTTGATATTCTTTAGGCCAAAATCATTTTAAAATGAGATAAGATCATGAACAGAGTTTATCAGGTTTTTCCCACCTACATATTAGAACAACCACTACTCGACAAGCATAAGAATTGAGTATAGAGGCAATGGGAACTCTGGGTCATATGTATGTGCCAATGAGAACCACTAAGGTCTTTCTAATGAGTAACTTATGTGCATATTTGCCTAAACTTGTGCCTTTAAAACCAGAGATACAATCCTTGACCCCACAATTTGGGGTTAAATAAAGTTTGCTCAGCCCTTGCGTTCTGTTGACGACAAATTTGCTGGGTACAACTTTCACCATCCTCCTGCTCTGAATATATCTGCTCCACGGCCTTTTTGGAATGTCAAAATAAAACCACTTGGCTAATCTTCTTCTTCAACATTTGTGTATCACATGACTGCAGAAAGTTCGAGCCCCACCTTCCCCAAAAATGGAGGACTGGCTTGAGTACGTCTAGCAGACCAAAAACACAGTAAAGTGAAAAGGGCTGTTATGTTTACAGTCTTGTTTGTGTGAGATCAGGCTGTGCTCAGAGACAAGGTAAAATTGATTTTACTAAACAGGTCAATTTTTTACATATAGATCAAAGTCTGATTTTATTAGTCTATTTATAGATCCCATTGATAATCTCATCTGCATATATCTAAATTGATAAGTTGAAAATAAACATATTTAAGTAAATGTTAAACGCACATTAAAAAGGGCAAAAGATGCCGCTTCCTGACACGGGCACGACTCATTGCATTTTCTGAATGGGCTGCCACCACTTCCATCAGGATTGGGCAACGTGGGGCTTGAACTCTATCAGTTAATCATAGCTTGCTCACTGTTTGATCATGATTTTAAAAAGAGAAAAAAAAAAAAGGAAAAGAAATGATGAACATGTGTACTCAGATTTAACTATATATTCTCCCACGGTTACAAGCTTGACTGATATAAATTTAGATAAACTCCTGGCCTAGTCTGCTAAACAGCTCTCCCTCCCCTTTTGTGGTTGGCTGGTCTCCATAATGTCACATGGGTGAAGTTTAGAACGTTGCATGAGCTAAGTAACTTCCTCATCCAAGTGAAAGACAATTTGTGAGCAAACTAGACGAGGAAAGACACAATTTAAGCAGACATGAGCTAAAATGAACCCCATACTGTGCATTTACCAATACACCGGATTTTATGTTGCAATCCTTTGTGGGTTAGGGTTACAGTTGGTTGAGTGTGGGAGTGCCGGGTCACCGGGGTTATCAAGTGGGCCCTTCCATCACAGACGTTTCGTTGTTTTAGGCCCACGACTCATGAACAGTGTCAGCTACACTACTCTGTGCCTACGCTTAGGCTTATCCCTGGTTCCCAACATTACTTAGTACTTTTTAAACTTGTTATTGATCTCATTAATAACTGTCAAGCTGACACTGCTGACGTATGGAGGTTGATTTTGGCAAGTTTGATTTGAGGGCTTTTAATTACCACATGACCAGTGACAATTAGTGAATGAACATATGTCTAGCCTTTTCTGTCAATGTTACTTCAATATTGACAAATTTGGTCGATACAGGGTGTAGAAACAAATGTTCAGAGTCAAAAAAAAATTGTGCATCAGACCGTAACCATCAACCTACAAAAGAATTATGATTCCTACTTCCAATACCCCATTATTTGATATAATAAATGTAAGGCATAAACTGAGCACTCCTTTGTATGGATGAAATTTACAGCAGACTTATGATATTTACACATATTGATGTGTGTATACGTGTGTGTGCAGTACCTTTCTGCAGAGTCAAATTATTTGGCAATTCACAGCTGTTGTTTTTTTTATAAATAAACATACTGATCAGTTAGAGACTGTTGTGCAACCAGCATATTGATTTTAAAACTGAATCTAACTACTACATTTTTACAATATTCTGAAACAGTCATCTATTGATATCCTCTGCGAGTAAGCAACGGAAATTCTACCTTCAGTTTTTGTCATAAATCTCACAACTACCACAATTTTGTCATTATCATTTTAGACATAATGTCTGTCATCCCAAACCAGCTAGAATCTCTACTTCAAATGAATATTTTCATATGACATTGACTCATTCAATGTCTGCAGAATTCTGGTTATCAACAGCTATGATTTTCATGTAATCTATTTGACTGTCACTGGTAGATCACCTCACAATAGTCAAAGAAAGTGTAGATCATCGGGCATCCCTGATTTTAAAGACACTAAGATGTTAGCCAGAGGCAGCCCCACTATGGCAAAATACAAACATATGAACACAAAACTGAGCTGAGGCAAACCTTCATTTGGAGGATATCTCCCTCGTGAGCAGGCCAGCCCTTCAGAACAAGGCCTGTGCGTGCGTCTAGCAGAACAATGAAGCCAGATGAGAAGCCTGCAGCCACCGTGCGCCCCCCAGGGCTCACTGCCAGGTAGCGGATCAGCCCAGCACTCACATTGTTGTATGCCAGTCGAAACTCATGCTGGGGACACGGGAGAAGATGTGTCACTTTGAAGCCTGAAACGACTCTAGAGTGCGCGAGTGCAGAAAATGCTATCACAATTTTAACAACACCTTAACGATTGATAATTGGATGTTTTATGGCGAAGGTAGTGAGATTCCTTAAGAGGCTCGATACCTGCAGTCCTGGTTTGCGGGGATCAATGAAGCGGAGAACAGAATCTGCGCTGCCAAAGACAACACTGCAGTGTGGAGCTGGCATGGTGGTGACAGCTGTGATGGGGTTCTTCCCATCCAGGGCTTCATACGAGCGGATCTGCTTCCCTAGGCACAACAGAAGACAGAATATAATTATACGAGAAAGTAGACTAAAGCACTTTTGTTCCACCCATTTGTAATCTAATGTACTTTTACTAATCAAATTTACAATATTATACGCTCTGGATGCATAGTCCTAATCATGAGTGAAATGCATTGTTCTTGACGTCGCTCACCTGTATACTGGTCCCATAGGTGCACAGTGCCATCACAGCTGACCACCTCCTGTGAAGCCTCTAGCTGCCCCACATAGAACACTGACTTTCGATGGTCGGTATACGTCAGCCTGGGCTCCATCTCCCGTGTTCCATCACCGTTGTTATAGAGGGGCCAAAGCCTCACGGTCTTGTCTTTACTGCCAGAAAGGAAGTAGTCCTCTCCTGCCAACGGTGCCAGACACTTGGTGGTGCCCGAGTGACCCAGGAAGCTCTGCAACCGGATCTGGTGAAAGTGGAAATGTGGATCCTGCTGGTTGAGGCCGATCTCGTATTGCCAGTAGGCCAGCCAGTTGCCCTGCAGGGAGCGGCCACTGCGAGGGAGCTCCTGCTTCAGGGCGCTGTCCTCTGGAGTGGGGCCCGTCACCCAGGAGGCGGAAAA
>OMOV01088645.1:5867-26281 GCA_900312565.1 Beryx splendens | reverse complement strand
CACCGCGCCAGAACTCCTTGTACAAAAAAACAGACTTAAAAACACACCCCCACGCCCCCCCCCCACACACACACACACACACACACACACAGTGTGAATTGTAAGGTTACTGTTTTTGTCATTTGAAAAAAAAATCGAAAAGGTAATACATATATTTCACATAAAAACATGTTACTTTAATTGCTGGTGTTATTAACTGCAACAGGGTGTTTGTGAATATATGTACGGTAACTAAACTGAATAACTACCACTAAGTAAACAAACGATAGGTCCGGAGAGGTGGAGCTGGACATTGGCTCTGCAGTGAGCTCCTAAACTATTTCCTATATTGCTTTAGCGCCCCCAAGGTTACGGGATCATTTGAGTGAGTTTCCAGTGCCCTCTTTGTTGGAGCAGAATGCCTTCAGGGATGAACCTGAGGGTGGTCTTAATTTCATCTTGTGTAGGGGGAACCAGCCTCTCACCTGTTTCCTCGTCTTCCCCATAGGGCCATCTGGCTTCAACACTAACTCCCTTCCTATTCTGACTGATGAAATCAATTTTGCCCTAGTCCTGACCGCAAACTGCCAGTGAGGCTAGCAGGCCAGTAAAAATTCCCAGCCATAATTGAATACTTTCCAACAGATAAATGAGACCGTGACTAAAGAGCCAGTTATACAATACAAAGGTTGAGGGTAAAAAAGAGTGCTACACTGCTGAAAACAGCTTGTATTATCTACCAAATCTGAGCGTGGGACCATCCATAATTCCCAGTCAAGCACCCTTTTTATGAAAGCAGTTACATGGTTATATGGAGTCACTTCCAATTCAGCACAACAAGCACCACAAATGTCAAGTTAAACTTGTTAGCGTAAATGATAGAAAATAGGAAGAATTTGACAGAACATGTTGACTTCTGAAATGATGGCAAATATCAAAGTGGTAGCCGGCACGTAACTACAAAAATGAGCTCCTTCTTTAACTGCCCTTTGATATATTGGCCAGGCCAATATGGTTCACACCATACTGGCAACAACAATATAACATTTCGGGACAGCATTCCACATCTGTGGAAAGGGACGTGGGAGGAGAGAGGAACAGCTAAAATGCCAGCACTCAGAAAATAGATTCATTCAGCTGCTTTTTATTTTTAATCATTAATGGGTCACATTATCAAGCTACAGACCTGAGGACACAGAAAGTATTCAGCGCTCCAGCAGGACTTGAATAAGGAACTAGGGCAAAAATGAGATGGTAAGAGGTTTGCCCTTTTAGGACTACTGTATATTGGTCCAGCTACATGAGGCAGGGCGAGCCAAAGTCCAGCACAAATATCACGGGAATTAAACCATTACTGGTCATGTTCTGGTTGCAAAACTGCCATAACAAAACTTATGAATGACCAAGACTTGAAGCACATAATAACAGATGTGTGAAACAGCTACAGTGTGAAGGCCTATCAGTTTCTTACATCCATCTTACTGGCAGGGCTTGTGTTGAGACCCACCAATACATCATACCCCTAGAATGCATTTAAAGGACCCTTGTGGAAACACGACTACCCCGGGTTTCCTGGCCTTGTGTTTTGTGGTTCTTTTTATTCTCATATTCCACTGTACTGTGCAATTTAGAATATTATTTTAGGCTCAGGTTTTACTGGAACCGTATAACGCTGTCATTTAAACCATTCAGCCGCTTTATAAGAATCTTCAGCAATGACTGATGCTCGGTTCACATCACATCGAATATAACGTTAAGTAAAATGTCATTTAGGCTACTGAGATTATTAGCTGACAATATCATATTTTGATATCAGGCATTAAGAGAGAGGTACCTGTGGAGGTAGACTATGTTAACTGATTGTGAAAATCTCCTCATCTCCTCATTGTGAAACTCGGTGTCAAAGTGTGATATGCAGTCTGAAATTTAAGTGGTGTACTGTAAACCAAATCATGCAAAAGTCAGTGGAACACATGGTATAGCCTATTTGGTGGTTTATTTGTCACTTAGTTTCCTTCTGGTTCTACTTTTTAAGAACCCACTAACACTTTAGGAAGCTGCTGCACAGCTGTGCTACTTGATGAATACATTTCTCCCTTTGGATGCATTTTTGAACACAGTGGGGACAGGAGCAATAACACTGCTGAAGATTAGGCAGCGCGCTCAGCTGGAGAGCCAGCAGGAAAAAAGGGCCTGTTAGGTAGTAAATTCATGGCGTTACTAGCCATCTGAGGCTAAAGCGCTTTATTATTTTATATTCTACTGCTTGACCTCTGTGATCTTTGGAAATGCTCAAGTTTCCACAAACGTAGGCTGTGGCATGGAAATTCACCCTAAGCTGAAATGAACAGATTATTTATTTAAGTTTTTATTTATTTATTTTTGCAAAGAATGTTGGAGATCAAGAAAAGATCTGTGAAAAGGTCTGGCTTATTAAATTATGAGCAATAGAAATGTGTTTCAACTTCATTTATGAAGCCTTGTCTCCTGCTGAAACATTTTTGCCCCACTGCTGGTTTTATTTACACATTTAGTTATGTAGTTTTTCATTCTCAGACTGACAGAACTGTTGATTCAAGCAAAGGACGTTACCAGTGTAGTTTGAGGCTGTAACTTTGTTTGTGTTGGTAACATTTTAACATTGAAGTTAAACAGACCTGCTGTGGGTCACAACGGCCTGAGGATTCTGAAAAAAATTAAACAATAAACAAATATATTTTTCATATACAAATGAAAATTAAAGAATGTATGCAGTTATACCTCAAATTGATGTGTTTAAATGAGCTCTGGATCAGAGCTTTTAAGCCTCTACTGCTTATTGTCTAGCGCCCTCTGGTGGCACAGCGTTATACACACACCCACAGACAGACAATCCATGACCTCTCCCTCCAGATGGGCTTCATACAATGTGAATGTCATGTCACCAACTGATGATAAAAATAGAACATTTAAGGTGAGATGAACTCTTTTTAACCCCACTAGCACAATCTGTAAAAGCTGGTCATTTACATATATGCAAATAAATTAGAATAAAGTGAGCAGTGGTCCAATGTCTCACTGCTGCTGGGTGGTAAATGGAGCCCATGATAGTGCTGCCAGCACATATCTGCCACATTTTGACTATTTGCCACTGTTATGTTACACCTTCTTATCCCGGGGTGTTTGGCCTACAGAGCATTGCAAGTGACTGAGCAGATTCTGTCCATCGACTTCACTCACTTATGCTCCCTTCTTCTTCCCCGTACCCAGACCAGACATTGACCTGGTTGATTTGCTGAGTTCTCAAGCACATGTAAAAACAATAACACAAAAACGTCAACTGGTGTGGGCGAGAGACACAAAAAAAGACAAAATTAGAGCCAAATCAGCGTCTTTATTTTACAAACGCATTATTCTATTGACATTTTTTGTATCATAAAAAAGCAATTTACAAGCTTAAGAACCAAAATAAAGCAGCACAGAATGATTATGAGTAAAATATATAATTTGAATAAATATATTTTATTTCATGCTATAAAATAAATTCATAAATGGCAATAGATACAACATCAGCTCTAGCTAGCTTCATTTACTTCATAGTTGTACAAAACAGTAGAGTTCTGAGGTTCACAGTTGGGTTGTGAGGTTGTGTGTAGAGTGGACAAAATAGGAGGCGGGCAGATCTGCGTTCATGGTTAAATTCATGGTCTCCGGTGTTCCTCAGGCTTCAGCTCTGTGGAAAACACGGGCTCAGTGAGACCTTGAGGCAGAATGTTTGGGAACCACTGACTGAGGACTTGTTTCCCCACCTGAAGAGAAGTGCACATTTATACTATGGACATAAGCTGTATGCCCAGTGAGACCTTTTTAACACTATATACCCTGAGTTCTAGGTTGTTTTTTTGCCTTTTACCAAATACATGAGAGCCAGAGACCTGAGAGTGTAGAGCTTAGGGAGTTGGACAGAAAGGGGACAATGGCCACACTGAACATTTTTCAAACCGGCCGTGGCCACTTCCCCTCTGATCCTGCCCAACTGAGTCTACAGTCTCGGCGCCTGAGGGGGTAGGGGAGACCATTGAACCGCAACATGAAAACAAATAGCCACTCCCAAACAGTGGCTATACAGCCCAAAATCCCTTTCATTATTTGACACAGCTGGAGGTGCAACTCTGACCAGTGCCATTGAGTTGATGACTGAACCACACGCTCAGTTATTGAGTTGCAGTTCACTGACTGCCATAGGATTTTGATGAGCATTTAGAATACCAGCAAGCAACACCAGTTTTTTTTTTTTTCTGAGGAGGAAGTCAACCTGTCCAAAGTTTCAGAAAAATATAAAAAATAAATCATTATCAAATTGTCCTGGTCCTACTTCAATTCAACAGCTCCCTGACATTCAGTTGTTTGATATACGACAGGCCAATATTTCAATAGGCTTGATGATCCCAATACACCGCTTTTAAAAAGGTTATTGCTTTTGTATAATACACAGTGGACAGAAACTGACAGAAAAGCTATGGAAGACTTAAGATATTTTTCTAAGCCTGTATCAGTGTTCGTAAACTACCTGAAGTGAGTTTATTATAAAAGGAATAGGACGAGCTTCAAATTCAAAAAGTAGTCTGACAGCCTTCCCTGTAAACACTTCCTTTTGATTACTTGTGGCCCATAATGCATCTCCTGTTTCTCTCCAAAGTTTGGAACAAAGAGTCGATTTGAGTGTGTGTCAAGTTCAGGTGGTTCTGTAGGTGAGTACTATGGTATTAGTAACTATAGTTCATAAAAAGCACTAAAACAAATCCCCCCTCCATTCACCTATGACTATATGGACTGGTATACTCATTTAACAAGATTTAAAAACAAACAAAAAAATCAATAAATAACCTGACTAGTCTAAAAGCACCGTTTAAGGGGAAAAGGTCCTTACCAAAGTGATTGAGGCTGTTACAGCTGAGTCCCTTAAGGGTAACTAGAGTGATTAACTAGAATTCCCCAGTGGAATTGGTATGTATTATCGACTGATAATTGTAAGTGCATGCTGGATGACACAAATACAAGAGAACTTATGTTAAGTTACAAAAATAGCCATTGGCATTTTTATACAATTTTGTGGGTGAGCGACGTGCAATTCAGCGACAGTATATCAGGGCAAGCTTGGCTTTTTTTTTTCCTTTCTTTTTTTTTTTTTTGCTCCACAAATTTTCTGTTTAGAGTCTGCTAAATACTCAAGCAGCTGTTCCCTGGCCAGATGCTCCAAAAGAAATGTGGAGAGGAAGTAGATTTATATTTCTCACGCATCTCTTCTCATCATTGAAATGCCTGTAACTAAAGTACATTACTTAGATTGTCCTCAGTGCGTAGAGAGGAAGGATACAGTATACAAACAGTCTCTGAACGTGGGACAACGGGATGCAGGGAACAGGTCTGCCTCATTTGATTGTAACTAGTTGCTATACAACCATATAACCTTGAAATTAACTGTCCATCCCATGAAAACAATGAATCAAATGATGAAGAGAAATAGGGGTAGGACTTCAAGTGAAAGGCGATCAAAATGGACAAGAACATGAATTAATTTCTACTCATTCTCAATACCACTGTAGAATAAACAATGTAGCCATATTTCATTCTAATCTCTCTATTCAATGCATTTAAAAAGGAACGAGGCACAGCAGTCTAAGTGCCAGAGTCTAAGATATAAAGCTTGTGGCAAGGCACTAAGTTTAAGATGCCACTTTTTGTGAAGAATTCTTTCTTTTGTATGCACTGGCTTTAAACAATTACAATACCTATTGCACAACTTTTATATTATCATCTTTTTATGGCTTAATTAACTATGTTACTTATAATAACTTAGCTGCTTAATGCCTTCTTAGCAACTTGTTCATATTTTAGACAAGTGATTGTTGTAAGCAGGGGAAAGTACATTCCTTGCAAATATCTGTGATCAAAAAATGGGAAGTATAGGCCTACATTAAATTAAGACCCCATGCTTCTTGATAACCATTCAATTATACAATGCAGTCAAGAAATTATTGTTAAAAATCACCTATTAGATTAAGTCTTTGGTGTGAACTCTTGGCACAATTTGTTTTAGCAGTTTGTACCTATTATTCTCAAACAATTATTGACAATATTGCAAGAAGCTTTGCATTTCCTCTTTTCTTCTGGATGCGGGGACAGACTCACCGGGAGAAGATTCTAAATTTGTCAGTGACTGATTTTGGTGAGGTCAAATCTGCTGTCCAACCTGAACATCACATCAGCAGCTGACAAAAACAAACTTGACTTAGCAAAACATTCAGACAAAAGGTATTGTATAGTGTGACTGACTTTGGGTGGTGATGATCAAAAATGTGTTTACATAAAGAAATACGTACACAAAAAGATAACGAAGAGCTAGCTATACTGATTCTTGCAAATTCCCTACATTTTGGGTTGTTATGTTAACACGAGTGAACCAAGACCATTAGTGCACATTCAATGGAAAGAAGGACTGCACTGTTGACGTTAACATAAGACATAGAATCAACAAAACACCACATCCTCCCACAAAACAACACACAAAATTAAAAATGATAATAAGAAAATTGTAAAATAATCAAACTCAAATTAAGTGAAAGGACACAAATTAGGCATGGACTGGATGGGACAAAATAAAAGCGTATAGTAGGCGTTCCTCAAAAAAAGGCATTAAACAGCTGGATGGCAAATAAGAAAGCGGGACAGGATCAAAGGGACCACCCAGCTGGGCTTTAGATTTGCACAAGGGCAATGCTATGATACGATAATCAATCTGGCCTCCCGAGTGACATTTTTATGCATTTACTGTGAATGCAGATTCTTTTAAAGCACAATGGAAATAAAAGCAAGTCTCTATATAATAACTAGCCAACATACCCATCCCTGTTACCTATGGTTCAAATAGAATAGATAAAATACAATGTTGTCATATATGCATGACTTGTAGCCAGTAGCATCCATGTGACTGCAGAGTCTCATCTACGCCCACATCAAGCATTACTGACTTTTTACCCAGAAGAAAAATCACCGTTGTGAAGCAGGCTTATGAACAGTGTCAGAATTTGTTTTTCATTCCAATACTACGGTGCCGCCACTACCACTGCTGCTTCAGATTTAAGACAGAGAGCGAGATGAGCACATTTTTTTCACTTGGTCAGCACCCAAGCCAATCCCCAGCTCCGCAAAGTGCACCAATACTTTGGATCACCAGCTACTTATAAAATCCTTTACCTCCTAGCTTTAATCTAGCTATACCACATCTAGGTCAATACCATAAAGTAGGATTGACAAATGAGGAAAACATGTTCCAAGTCTGCATGTGACAACCTCCGATGCAGAGAACAAAGATCACAGATCAAGCGTTCCATCATAAAAGGCAAGACAGACTGAAAACAAGGGAACAAACCGATAGCTCTTATCAAATGGTGAAGAAAAGAAATACCATGTCAAGATGGCTGAGATTCCTTTGTTCTTTCCGTTTGCATATTATTCAGAGTAGTATACTATATTGATTTACGTGAACAGATCCAGAGCTGTTCCTACTGTGCTGAGCTAATGAAGAGTACTGTCTCTGTTAGATGCACTGAGTATTAACCTAGAAGCCTACCTCCAGACAAAACAAGTTACACATACAACAATTCAGTATAAAACTGCCATCAGAGTATAGAACAATACAAATGACTTCACTGTATGAGGATAATTCATCCATTCCATGGATGAATATAAAACCACACATTGGCCAACAGAGTGAGATCTCCAGTAGTGATCATGTGAGATAAAATCCTTAAGTGTTTTGCAAAACAAACTAGAACTCGGTAAGAGACAGCAAAAATCATGTCTTGAATGTATATAGGGCCATTCTCTTACTCTATTCTCTGCATTTGCCAAATACAAACACACAAGTAAGCTAGCGATTTTAATGCACTCCTAACATAGCACCTTCTTTGATAACAATTTAACCTGGCTGACCACGAAACATTTGACAAGGACTTCGTCCATAATCCATACAATCAGCAAGGAATATTTCACTTAAGTATCAAGGCTTTGTGTTGAGAATGTTCTTTACAGGGTTTGGCAATGAGATACATAAAACCTATAACGGATTCTGAACGGTGTACACATCTGTTCCTGGTAGGTTCTTGGCTATGAGGTAGAACCTGGTGGAGTTTCATTAAAGTTAAAATACTGTCTGTTATGAGTATGTAGTTGCATCATGAGGTATTGAACGGATATGTCACACGAAGCTTTGCACTGGCAGAAAAATCATTCCTTGTGAGTAAGTGACCTCCTATGGCCACATGTGCAAAAACAGGTCAGGTAAAAAGGTGATATGACAAGCATCTTACCAGAGCTTTCACATTATCAATTATTGCAACATGCCTATATAACTCTGTAAATATGTTTTAAAAAACATGGAAAGATTAAAAAAGAGAAAACAAACAGGGGTCTTGATTATTGGGACCTCCTCAAAAATAGTAAGTTGTTACTCCCTTTCCTTTGAAAGAATCAAAATTCTAAAAAGCACCCATTTGCTCATTGTGTTCAAGAATTGACTTTCACAAAATTGACAGAGGCCCTCGATGCAAGGTCTGTTCCAAGTTGAGGGTGCTGATTCAAAAAGAAAAGTCATTTCTTAAAGCTTCCTTAACCTGAAGCAGGACCTAAAAATCACATCTGGATGCTTGAGCCTCCTCCGGACTGCACTTAGAACTCTCCTCCATATCGTTGGCTGGTGCCTCCTCTGCATATTGTGCCTCAAAGGCCATCCCCTCGGAGGTATCCTCTGGGTCCTTCTGACCTGAGCTCCCCTCCGTTCTCTCTGGAGAGTCCATATGATTGCTGCCCTCTGATGCTCCCATGTGCTTCTTCCTCAGGTGCTGGTTAAGGGTGCCCTGAAAGGGGAAGCATTTGCCACAGATCTGGCAGTGGAAGGGCTTGTTGTCTGTGTGGCCACGGATATGGTACTCCAGCTGGTCTTTCCTTGTGTACTTCTTGCCACAGAATTTGCAAACAAATGGGGTGATCCCCATGTGCAGGCGCATGTGGCGGTCCAGGCTGCCTTTCTGATTGAAGGTCTTTCCGCAGTAGATGCAAATGAGTCTCTCGTTGTAGGGGTACCACTGACTCCGCAGACTCCGCTCTCGCACATCATTCTCCAAACCTGCCGGTCCCACTGGCTCACTCTCATCTGAGCCTGGTTTGATGTGACTCAGCACCCCTGCTGGGATGGCCACAGGACGCTTTGCCCTGGCTCGCCCACCTCTGAAGCCACTGAGCATGGAGCGGGAGGGACTGGAGCCGCTGAGGCTGACGAAGCAGGGAGAGGACAGCCCTGAGTAAGAGTAGCCAGCAGACTGGATGACAGGACCATAAGAGCCCACACTGACAGCTAACAACTGTTCTCCATCGACCATCTCTGTGTGGTAGCCATCATCACCGGCTGAGGAGCTGTCTGAGTAAGTGGGCCTGTCAATCTTCTCTACCTTCACGTGCACATCTGTCACTTGCCCGTCTTTGCCAATCAGTTCCACTTGCTCCGTTTCTCCCTCCATGGGAGCTTCCTGCTCTGACACACTATCGCTGCTGCCACGGTCCGACTGGCCTTCCTCTTGCTGTCGCACTCGGCCCAAGCCTTTTCCTGCCAGGTCAGAGCGTGCATCCACGTTACTTGCCTGATTCTGCCGGGAGTAGTAAGGGGGGGAGATCTGGGTAGGGTTGACAAAGAGGTTGCTGTCATTGACCCCATTGCGGCTGGCCTGAGAGCCCTCCTCGGGGCTGCCAATGCTGATTGGGATGCTGATCTTGGAGTGGATGCTCTCCAGGATTTGGGTGCACTTGTCAATAATGGCCTGCATCTGCAGGAAGCTGGCAGCAGTGAGGAAGCTGATGACATCCTTGAGCTGCAGAGATATGTGGCCTGTGTAGCAGAAGGTGAGAAGCTGCTCAAACACCTCAGGGCTTTTGATGACCGAGATGGAGAGGCCACTCATCGTGCTGAGAGCCGAGTGGTCTCGGAAGTAGGGCGAACTAGCTGCCAGCACAGCCTTGTGGGCTCGAAATGGCTGGCCCTGGATGTGAACAATAATGTCACACAGCTTCCCCTGCAGCCGCAGCTCATTGAGTTGGCTCAGAACGGTGTTGCTGAACTCCGGCACGTCAAACTCTATGTAGCTGCTGCCGTCGTCCATGTCTCAGATATATCTCTCCAGTTTGTCAACAGCCTGATGGAAAAAGAAAAAAGAAGAGAAAAAAAAACAGAAAACGTTAGGCTTTGAAACAAGAACCTCAAGGGTCTAATCTTAGGTAGGTTACAAGCCTTTTCAAGTCTGGCAACAAGATTACTCTTTAAAGTCTCATTTACTATTTGCCAAAAATGAATGAATGAGCGGAAGAAACTGAGTTACTTGACCACCCATTTAAATTTGCTGCATTTTCATCAGGTCTTTTGCACAGTTAACTAAAAGCTGTAGCCTTCCCTAGGCCTAGAGAAGCATGTTTGAGATGGGTTGCCAGGGAAGAAATGGAGGTCCATTTTCAAGAGACAATGTGTTGTCTAAAATTGTACAATTTGAGCCTTCCTCTTTCTCGTCTATAAATTGCTGATCTCAAATTCAATTTGAAAGTTCTCAAAATTGCTGAAAAATGGCTAGGTAAAACAGAGACACGCTTAGTAGCTATGTTATATTGAGCAATCTGAAATCCTGTGCCTAAAGTACGCCGACATTGAGTGCATTACAAACACAGCACTTCATGTTCACACTAGCCTGAGAAAGTACTGTATGCATTTGACAGACAGTATGGACTAGTTTGTGCCTTGAGCTTTATCAGTCTTTGACAGAAAAAAAACAAGAGAACATCCACTTCTTTTCAGGAGGGAAGGAAGCAAGAAAGAAATACTTAAAGAAATGCCTAAGCACGGCAATCTAAATGATACACCATTAAGGCTCTCCAGACTGAAATCCTACATGTAATTGTGCATATGACTGAATTCAGTGATCCATTCACAATCTTACATAAGCCAGACATAGGCCTATAAGGCTGACTATACTGACTCTCCTAAGAGAACAAGAGTCCAATCTGGGAAATGTGGATTGGAAATAAGATCCAGCAGCTGGGCAATTTCACAGTAATTTGCCAAAGGAATGACTGTCAAGGATAACAGTAGCCTCATCCAAGTTTGAGTTGGCATGCAAAACATTAGATAGCCCATCCATTTTAGGATCAGTCAACCTCTTGTGTTGAGTTCGCAAGATCAAGAACAAAAAAATCTGCTGCACCACAGCAAAACTGGTAACCTAAAACTGCAATAAAAAATAAAAGCTCAATGTAGGCTATGATCCAGGGACTAGGCTGAAAAATCCAAATTATTCCTCGTTAAATATTAAAGGGAGATTTTAACAGCTCAGACAAGTCTATTCCATGCCATCTTTGGGCCATATGATTCTAAGTTTCCATCCTCTTCAATGAATATCCTGCTCTGTCATCAAAGTGATAGTGAAGGAAATGATCAACATCTCTTTGGAAATTTTGCATCAGCTTTTGTTGTGGTGATAATTAAAATGAGCCATTCATTTGCGGCATACAGATTTCACAACAAGTTGTTTTCAGTGTGGTTCATTTACATTTATATCTCAACCATTTCATAAGCAGACGCTATCATCCAGACTGACTTACAGAAAGTGCAAAAGGAGCTATGAAAACTTTTTGGTTTTCTTGGGGTGACATGACAAGAACCGGGTCAGGTGCAAGTAGAAGAGGGAGGGAGAGCACAGATGAGGTGTATCTTAAAAGATGGCTTTTAGAAAATTAAGGAAATGACTCAACAGCTTTGATTATGTGGGAAGTGATAATCGCATGATGTGTAATATAATTTTACAACAGTAAAAAAAAAAAAGAGAATTATTTGAAAATGCAATTCCACACCATTTTGTCCTTCATGTCATACTTTTTTGTTCATTTTTTATGTACATTTGGCATGGTGACTGACAACCATGCCAAATGCCATCAGGAAATAAGCAAAGAAAAACAGATTATTGCCACATCCTACTAATCGACTGATGCTTATGATTAGCCTATGTTTGGCATGCAAAGCATTCTATACATTAGGTAAAGTAATATAGCAATGTGGTTGGGTCACAGTACATACAGTACTTTTTAGTTTTCTGCATGTGGTAGCAGCTTTCAGAGGCCCTATATGACTGCAGAGATATGGAAGGATCCTAACTCACTGTGGTAAAGCATAACAGTCTTATGAGGGAAACATAAAAGTCTATAGGCGGCATTTGGCAGAGAAAGAAGAAAATCTGGTTCTGCTTGGCAGGAGAGCATGAAGCAAGCTATCCTTAGCCTGGTCTGCAACAGACTCTTTTACAATGCTTTTCTTCAAGGCGACTTTGATATTGCTGAATACTTGAGAGTCAGCAATGAAGCAAGCTCTTTTGTAACTCCTCCATTGTGGGTAATGTTGATCTCATACTGCTTTGGACATCAATTGCCTCTGTTTGCATTAAAATGATTTCCTAGCAAGTTAGTTATAATTAAGATTTGAGTGGAATACAGTTTGTCAAAATGACAGATCAAATCCCATCATGCTAGGCCTTGCTGCTCCAATAGTTCCATGCTACTCTTCCAAAATAATTTACTGACTTGGGCTGGTTATAAAATATTAACAGAAATAGGACCCAGCCCTACTCGGCAGAACTTGTTCAACTACACTTAGGCTGAACACCTGGACAGGGCAATCAGGTTTTCTTGCGCTGGCACTGGTGACTTACTGTATAGTGCTATGCCTGTAAAGGCAAACTGGCATGTTACAAAACCTAGTCTGTGTCAGTTCTCCAGCTTAACCCTCCTCTCCCCCCACTCCATCTGCCCCTCTCCCATCTCTTCCACTACACCTCCTCCTCCCTGCCTGCCTCTCACTGGCAATTCAGCATGATCTTCTGCGCACTGGGTCTCTGTCAGCACTTTGAGAACGTAAACACTTTCTCCGATTGCCAAGGCTTGCCAAGACACCTGTCCAACAAACCATATGTTTTCATCCTGCTGGCACAGGAGAGGCAAAGAAGTAGCAAAAAAAGACAGAATAGTAAAGAGGTGTACGTTATTTTCACTCCCCCATTACCAGCCTTCACATCTAGCATGTACGTACACTAAAACATATCGGGTAATGTCTGCCAACATCATGCATACTGAACTGAGCCAAGTTGAAGGGCAGCCAAAGAATGCATGCTCAGTGGTTGAGATGCACATGCTGGGTGAGGGTCACATGCATGGCTCACGTGGGAAAACCTTAAATGCTTAAACTCAGCTCAAAAACTCCATTTGAGGATCAAGTTCCTTGCCCAGTAAT
This sequence comes from Beryx splendens, assembly GCA_900312565.1. Taxonomy (NCBI): domain Eukaryota; kingdom Metazoa; phylum Chordata; class Actinopteri; order Beryciformes; family Berycidae; genus Beryx; species Beryx splendens. Next base: position 12,945 of record OMOV01088645.1, on the reverse strand, counting down.
ACACCTACTTGACCCCGCTGCTTCACTTAGGTATGTATGAAGGATGGTGAGTATGTTATGGTAGTTTGATTAATCATAAGGTCAGCACAACCCTGGTGGACAGACATCACCTAGACCAGCTGCCTTCAAGTCCATAACTTGGGCATGTCAGTCAAACAATAAAGAAAGAAAGAAAAATACATTAGAGGAAAAATGAAAGTCAGCAAGCAAGCAATGAATGCTTTCCTCAACATCAGCAGCATTTCACCTATTTTGAAAAACAGCTTATGGGGCAGACTAGACCAAAATTGCTTAACAAGCAAAGGTTGGAAGAGCAATACGAAACAGATAGTAAAAGACAGGATAAAAATAGCCTAGATTTTGGTACATTTAAGGGAAGGTATCATGTGAGGAGCTTGGTTGGTGTGAGAATAACAGGCATTATTAAAATTGCTTAGGCTTAGTGAGAGCTCAGTTTGCGGAGCTAAATATTGTACTTCTAGCCTACGGGTCTATTCCCCCAAAATGCTCATATTTCATTTTAGCCTACTCACATGCTTGTCAGATGAACACAAGGGTAAGTGGAAGTCTTGAAAGTGGCCCTCCCCATTTTCTTTTGCCCTTTTTCAAAACCACATGTTCATTCTCAGCTTACTTTAACTTCTGGGAAAATCACATACAGCTAAAACAAAATCCTGAGCAGAACTCATAACTGAAAGACGGAAGAATTATTTTCAATCTGCAGAGTGACAGTGAAGTAAGGTTATCATGGAAGCATACTTTTACCCTATAATAGCATACCGTAATATTATCAACATCACAGTATTTAGTAGTATGATGACGCCACCACGCCACATTAGTTGGAGCAGCCCTGGGTGTAGAAGCTACTACTTCATTTGTCGACATTATACTTCAAAATTTGTACACAAGTGTTTCACTCAGCGCTTTAACGTTATAGCCAAGGTGGGGCGCCTTGGCTGAGAAATCCCCGCAAATTACCAATAATCAGTGTTTCTTCTAGGATGGAGTTGTAGTAGCGGCAGGGAAGCGGAATTTTTTTTTTTGCACAAAGACTTTTTGTGCGCTCGCAAAGCGTGCCCTGCCGGGAGGTTTTGCTTTTAAACTCATCTGAAAATTCAAACATGTGATTTGACAAACAAGCTATTAGTTTATGTGACCCAAATCACCCACTGGGTGACCGTTCACATCCACTGGGGGTTAGCTAGCGGCTGGCTAGCTGTCATTAATTCTTCCAATTATTCATTCTTAACTGTCCTTTTTTTCCAGAATTAACTTGCATCACCACACTGTTGTATTATCAAACTGTTAATTTACTTACATGTAATGAAATTTTCAATGATAAATCTTAATAAAAAAAATAAAAAAAAGTTAATATCTCTTGAGGGAATCTGTCAGACTGAAAGCTCTCGCGCATCAGCGCATCACGGTGGCCCTCGCGCAGAGTAAGGCCCGCCTCCGGGAAGAAGAAAACAAAACAGTCGGTGCATGTGCAATACCGACTATCTTTGCACCAAGATGGCTCTTCCAAATGTTATTTATTTCACAGATATGCTTATTCCTGTCAAATGATTGGGTTTGCTCTAACGTTACTGTGCGATACATTACTCACGTGAAGTTGCAGGACTATTTTGTCTTTGGCTAATGATAATCGTGAATCCGTGATCAGCATTGCTTGCCTCATTGTTGACATGACGTGACGTGACGTGACGTGCCGTGATGTGACGTTGTCTGTGTTTGGCCAGTTGTTGGTGGGAATAATAAAAATACACCACCAAACAAAATGGGGCCAGAAATACAAGGTACATCGTCTATAGCTGTTTTTTTAAAGAGTTTAAGTCAAGTCTATTTATATAGCCCTACATCACAAGCATGTCTCAAAGGACTTTACAGAGAAAGAGCCTACCTAGATCTAACTAATCAACAATCAGTTACAAAGCAAAAAAAGATGTAATACAGCATGCGACAATATAAAGCACAAGGAAACAAAATAAAGCACAAGACATAAAATAGCATGTTAAGTGTTTTAGGGTGGATTTTCCCTTTAACAATGGCACAGTACAAAACTAGAAGAAGGCCTAGTTTCCTGATTTTAAAAATGGTCAAAAATTGCTGAGAATAATAAATATCAGGCGTTGCAGATTTGCTGGGTATGGCCTAATAATTGTTACTGATATACATACTTCCATACAACTTGAAGACACTGGGCAGACACATAAAACTTTCTCAGTAACCTGACACATTGAGCCCCAACCAAACTGAGACTTAAGTCAAGTCTATTCAATGTTTTTCTTTGCCATGTTCTCTATAATGCACTCACCATAATGAAGTTAAAACGAACAATATCCCATCATCCTCTGCATTACAAGTGTACCAAGACGGACCTCACAGGAACTCTGTTTTCACCAGACATTACCTATCATCTATGCCTTATATTGCTCAATCAATGCTGATTTCAGCGGGTGGTTCAAACCAATACGATTTTACAGCTTATCCTGAAGAGAACCAGGACCATATAAATGCAGGGTTGAACGGGTGCAAAGCCATAATGCCTTCTCATGCACAAGATGTAATTGGTTTGGCTGCCTTCTGTTCTGACATGCCTTATGGTGAAAATATTTAGCCTGGCCCCAAATGAATCGCCAAGGAAAGGGCATGCTGCATGGTAGCTGGCCAGTTTTAACACAGCCAGAATCTGAAATTTCAAAGAAATGGGATGTCACAGAAATGTTGATGGTAAAAACAAACACAGCCCTGGGTGATCCTGGGTGAACCCAGGTGTACTGAATAACCTGGCATACCCCTGCACTTTGTCCTTTCCTGCCATAACATCACTCAGTTTGCAAGATCGTCAATAGTTATCACCAAAGGCAATGTTTATCAGAGGCAACTTTATCCATTTTTCAGCTAACATCAGAGAAAAATCATTAGGGTAGACTGGGTCCTACGTGGGCCTACACTCCCACCCCATCCCCAAACTGGGGACATAATTGGGCTTATTTACTGCAAGTCTGTGCTACACCTAACGTTAGCCTATATTATCCACCAAGAGTCGCGTTTCACCTCGCTGCTCCGTCATGCAACTTGCATGGACATATAAGTGGACGAGCGGGCAACATTTAGCAAGTAATGCTGATATTATATGCAATGTCAATACGCTGGGCAGCACATATGCCATGTCTCTAAAAGTTTATAGCCAGCCATAACGTCAGTTTGATGGCGGTCTACCTAGCTCGGCAGCTAGCTTGGCTAACCAGCACATACAACTGCTATTTGATGGCTGTCTCTAACATATTAGATGTGTCATTTTACAGTAAGTTGAAGTACAAGAAGCCTCGCGTCGTCTCAAAGGGCCGGGCAACCCACTATCAAGCAACACATAAGTAATCACTAGCGATGTTAGCTAGCTGCCGCTGACCTAGCATCAAGCAAGCTTTCCGGAAAAATGGCTTAACTTTCGGACCGAGTTGTATCCGCGCCTCTCTGGTTAGTTTACGCTTTAGCTAACGTTACATGTATTTAATTTTACACAGGCTTGACAATGTGTTTATTGCGGTTTTGGGTCGAAGGCGGGCGCAGCCCACATGTCAGTAGTCATATGAGATATTCTGTTCCCCGTTAAGGCTAGACAGCACCCATCCCGGGCAAGCCGACCTGCTAAGTAGCGGCTAGCTAACGCTAGCTAGCAGTTGGCTGCTAGCGCTAGCTAGCCTGCTAGCGTACGGCCGTCGGCAATCGGTTCCCCTTTAACGTTACTTACAACAAGTGCAAAGACGCGCAGACAAAATAAACACATTGTGCTGATCAGAGAAGCCAGTGCCGAAGTGTTCCGGACTCACCGTCTTGCAGATCAAACGCTGTCCATTCCCCCAGTAGTTCGCTAACACCACAGCCAGGCCTCCCCCCCTCTCCAGTCCAGATGTGTCAGACAGTTGCTGCTGCAATTTTTTCATCAACAGGAAGTGTTCTTTTGGGTCTTTGCATTCATTCTGTCTGTGTGTTTTGCAGCAGCCCCTCCCATGCTCCTGTCAGTGTTTTGTACCGAGACATCATGTTCCTGTAATCGATGACGCGACGGAGGACTGTGCATTTAGGAATATCAACGTAAAGTACACTTAAACAAAATCTCCCAATTGTTCCCAACAGATAAAGTGGGCAGGCCTACACCCATTTCCCTATCTCCTGACTACACGTATCGTCTACACGCAGACCTGGAGGTTTGATCTGCTCAAATAATTTTACACTCTCACTTGACAACACTGGCAGTGGCAGAGAGAAGAGTTTTCAGTCCTCACTTAAAGCCAGATTATTACTTTTCCTTTCTGATTTAAGGCTGTGCTGACTGTACATACTACACTCTCCTCATTTGAATGTTTCCTAAACTGAAATCTTACACAAATGAATTGCTTCATCTTATAAAAACGCTGAGTTGGGTTATTATAAAATCCCTGACGGCATTGGGCAACATTAAACTCATCAGAGGTAGCCTATCTACTCCGTAGTCAATTTGTAAGAATAAGATATTACAGAAGAACATATAATTATTGATCACATTTTGGTCAGTCCTTCACCCATTTGCCTGTGGGTTATAAAAGATGTTGTAACATGTTATAGTTTCGTAATCCATTGTTTCCAGTAACTCAAAATGCACTCATTCAGTTCTCTGTAGGTGCCACAAAGGGGCGCCAGAGACTAAATTGATGATAAAACAGATCTCGCATCCCAGTCCTGCCTTCCATTATTTCATAAACTGTTCTCAAAAGGCTGAGTGGGTTAGAGTAAGAAGGTAAATACTCCATTCAACCAATCAAATGACATTACAGAGTAACTTATCATAGATGCCATGGCCATGTCAATTGGGGAATATAAATAATTTTAATATAAAGATTTTTTTTATCATGATGAGCTGCCAGCTTGTGTTAGTTTTGGTAATCCGGTTTTAAAAACTTTGTCCACTACAGTTACGGGTTGTTGAATGAGGACTTTGAAAATGTTGGACACACTGCAGGATTTCTTCATGCACACTATAACAAAGATCAAAGTATTTCCTCAAGACAATGGGGGAAAATCTCAGATTATCTGCATAGTTCTGCCAATAATCCAATGAAACTACAAAAACAGCATCATAGAAAATAAGTGTAACCATCATGCAGGAGCTCAAGAGAACAGGACTTAAATTTAGCTTCATGTTCTCTGGCCATGGACCAATGTACGCAAAGAGGTGAGTTTGCTGTAGTAATCTGTTTTATGTATAGAGCTTTGAATAAAATCTGTATTCCTGCAAAGTACATAACTTTATATAAGCATGCTTTGCACGTTCACAAATCTGATTTCAGAATGTGTACCTTTCAAACCAATGTGTAGGCTTATTTATCACCTTTGATTGCATTTAGTATTTAATCGAGTGTATATTATTGTGACCTAAATATCAAAGTCCATGGTCCTATTTCACTTTATCTTATTAGTACTGTTATTGTATGATGACTGCTTGCAAACATGTGCTGCGTTTTATTTTGTTGAGCATTTCTGAGTATTTTTAGGGGCTTGTTTTTCTGTTGGAAGAAAGCGATGGGTGAGCTCTTGCCTGCTGGTCTTCTGTCTGGGGCACTGTGTCTGCGATACTTGTAGCAGAGAGGAATGAATGTGTGCTGTGTGTGTTTCTTTTTTATTGCGTGTGAGTGACAGCTTGGCAGCTCAGGTGAATATCTGACCTAATCTGGGTGCAGGTGGGTGATCAACATACAGAGAAGAATCGCTTTGTCATTGCACGTGCTTCTTGTTAAACAAGTCACTCCTCTATTCTCGACAGTAATTTGCTTTTTTCAGGAGATTGATGCACAACTGAAGGTGCAGCCAAGGTATGGTGATTAGAGATGGTTTTGTTGACCTGCAGGAATGATCATGGTATTGATAACATTTCAAACAGACTCATAATCAAAGGGTTTCCTGTTGAAGTTGTAATCTTTCCTGAAATAGGGCTTTGTTAGCTCAGTGTCATTTGCTTGACCAGGAATTATTTGGCGGTAAGCTAATGGGGCTGGTTTTGAGTGGTGCAGCGCCAGGGATCATATAGGGGCTCCAGGTGGTGTGGCCTGGGGCTCTGATGTGCTGCTCCTTTTTAATCCCAGATGACATTGCAAAATCCCCAAACCCCCTGCCCCTGTATAAGACTGTATAAGCGCAGGGACCAGATTTGTTTAAGGACCAGATATCATGTGTCAGGCTGAAGGAATAAGGAGCTCCACTGTTTTATGCTAAGCCTGAGACCGCAGATTATATAAATATCAAAGATTAATATGTCTTAATTGTCTTGAAGGAAATTTGACATGCTGTCGGTAATATACTCTAAAAAACAAATATGTTTCTGAATCATTCTGATTTTATATCTGATTTTATATCTTGGGTTAAATCTTCACTGATTTTGGTCCATTGAATATTTTGCCAGATATGGAAGCTCATTCTATGTAATAGGTTTTAGCATAGCCATCTTCAAATTTTAACTGTGGTTAATAACCATTGTGTCACGATCTTCAATTTTCACTGTAAGTGTTAGTGAACAAGCACAAAATATTTGTTAGTTTGGTAATATTGAATGAGGAGCCCAGTTTTTAAGTTTAACATGAATAACACATTGTTTTCTATGTGCGCCAGGAGTCCCAGAATACCTTGGCCGTCAGTGCATTGGGAGAACAATGGTCTCCCAGTGCTCCTGTCCAGAAATAGTCTATAGCTCACTGATGGAGAACATATTTCCCAATAGCAGGTGTTTGAGTCAGTCAGTGCCTGATCCTCACCATGACTGTAAATGAAAGGGCCAGCTCGTCCAGGTGCGGGAGCACCTCTCTGGCCCTCTCAGGTTTCTCCTTGACGGAGGGGCTTTTTTGTGGAAGAATGAACAAGAGAAATATTGGCATTAGAGTGACTTATACCAATGGGAAAAGTGTACACATCATCCCCTTTTTGGATATGTAACATTGTACATGTGGTAAGGGGAATTTGTTCTCTGAAGCCAGTGACAAAGACTATATATTATCTGTTGTGGATGGATGATGAACAGCCTTTTGAAAACATAGGTTTATTT
>OMOV01088642.1:17440-30243 GCA_900312565.1 Beryx splendens | reverse complement strand
AGAGACTCACGCACGTGCCTCCTCCGATGCACGTGAAGTCAGCCAGCCGCTTCTTTTCACCCGACAGCGAGGAGCTTCACCGGAAGGACGTAGCGCGTGCGGAGGAACACGCTATTCCCCCCAGTTTTTTTAAATTAAGAACTTTATTTTAAGATGCACATTTTTCAAAAACTCTTATGTATTTTATTTGTAAATGCTGCCCGTATTTTACTTGAATTGAGAAAAGACGAACATTTATTTATTATTAGAGTACTTATTTATAATCCTCCACTTAAATGTGAAATCTGAAAATAAACATTGAATTGTACTTTATTTGATTTAACAGTCAGTTGTTGACTACAGACGCTGATACAACTACTTCAGTATATATGGCACTGAATCATAACGCAAGTTAGACATTATGATGTTCCGGACCTTTGCTTGAGGAAATTTTCTCTAACTGGACCTCTTTGGATTTTAATTGAATACCCCTGCCATAGGCCATACAGTTGGAGAAGAGGGTTGTTGTATGTGGATTGACAACGCAGTTGCATTTACACTTGTGTTCAATGTGGTCACAATGCGTCCCTGACCACCTCCGGAGGCGGTTTGGCCGATCGGATCACAATCCGTCCTCAATGCGCCTTGGGTGCATTTACACTTTCGTTTGGTCAAGCACCATCCGATTGCAATCCGATCACCCAAAACGCATTTTAATGCCAGGTGTAAAGGGGGCCTATGTAACTGAATTTGAATATTACTGTATATTCAGCCATGAACAGATAGTGCTCTCTAAACAGGTATGAATGTTACCTAAATATTATCTACAAAATAAAAACAAACAAAAAAATGCCTTTTAAACATTGTGGTAGTTCATTTAATTTACAAATATTCAGTGCTTTTCAGTGAGCTAAAATGAAATTGAAACACACATAGGCCTAAACCTACCCATGTGCTGACACACACAGCCAGCCTACCCACTGATGCACAGAGCAATGGAGATTATAATTTATGAAATTGGTTGTCTGTTTCTCTCCACTGTGGGCTTCTATGCAAAATAACCTACAGAAAGGTTTGATATGTCTAATGGTATAGGTAAACTTCTGTAGCATGTTGTCTGTCAATTAGCTCGATCCATCTTCAGTAGCCCCAGCTGCACCAATAAGCTTGCAGCGTCCCATCAAACTATTTCCTGATTCCTCCTTGATCAGCCAGCTAAGTCTAGGTTATCACCTACCTCCTTATTGTGCATTTATGTGCTATCATATACATGGGGAAAAAAATCTGACTTGAAAATTTCACGTGAATAGTCAGATGATTACGTCGGAAATTTGGATCAAATTTAGCTACCTGAGTTATGACTCAATGGTGACCTTTAACCTTCTCAGAAAGGCGAAAAAATAAAGTTTGGTGTCAGTCAACAGTAAGAAAACACATACCCTTGCGCCGTTATTGCAAAATTGTAGTTAGCCAGATGAACCCTAACATTTGTTTAAATGAAGTTCGTCAAATTAGCTTGTTAAGCTGGAGAACATCCGTGTTTATTTATTGTATGTTTTCCGGGTTTGAGTTTCTGACAAATTGGCACACGTATGCAACGCTGTTTAGCAGCCGACTTAGAAGCCCCTTTCTAACCAGTACATGAATGCAACATAACATGATATCAGAAAAAAACATGAGGCCAGATACCTTTAGACTTGCATGGAAAGGACAGTTGAATCAAGCTAAGTGTTTAATTATATACATTTCCTTTCAGTCAGACAGGCAAGCCTCAGCTCTGGTTGGCTGAGGGCAAACTACATGACTGTCAAAATCCTAAAGTCTCTGCACAGCTCACTTAACGGTAACGGCTGTGCACACAGAGTTGGCTCCGAAATGGCCGTTTTGTCTTAGATTTCAAAAACTTGTCTGGGACAGCTAAATTGGCTCAAAGGTCTTATAGTGTGTGTTTGCCCAGCTTAACTGGTGAGTGTTAAGCAAACTGTACATTGGATAAGGGGCAAGAGAATATGGGGTGGGATATGCCTGATGTCAGGGGAAGGGGCCAATTTCAACATTCTAACCGATGGCTGTGTTTCTTATGACAAGCTGCTGAGAACAAAGCTGAAAGCAGCTCCATCTTATGTAAACTCTATTTAAAGGATAGGGTAATTCCGGCTATTTTCATCCTGGGCCTAATTTTCCTAGTTTTTGGCATCATGATGATTGTGTTCAAAATGTAGTCACTTACTTCACTGTAGAGCTTTTCTTTCCTCCTCTTCAGCGGCAGCGCTGCTTTTCAATACACACCCACTGGGGAAACAACCTCCAACAGTTGAACCCCAAAAGCAATTGTCCTTTTTTATGTGTGTAAAAAGTGCAGATTCTGATCTACTATCTTGTGTGCGCAAGCATTTGCTTGAGAGAGGAATACTCAGTTGAGGTGATAGAGCGCCATTTGGTGTTACCTCACAGCAAACTATGGAGGGACAACTCGACAACTGTGAGGCACTGACTAGCAGTGAGGAGGTAACTGTATCCCATAAAATGTGTCATTTCAATTGGTGATCGATGGGTGATCGGCCGAACACGCTGTTAAACTAGTTGGTCAAATATTGACTACGCTCATCAGCGTCCGCACTGCCATCTGACATCTGGGAGAAGGCAAGGCAGGAAGTGTGCAGTAAGGGAAGATCACCAGTCAGACGATATTGTGGGAGTTTCAGTGAAAATTCATAACTTCTGTGTTAAATGTTAATAATTGAACTGTTACTACTGATATTCAATAAGCCAAAGAACAAAAAAACAATGCACAATTATTTTCTCAAGTACTGTAAATCAGTCGGATCTGCGCTGGTCTATATGGGTTAAGTGTCTAATGACTGATTGACTTGAATTTGGATCCTAACGCCCGTGTCTTGCGCCGTGCGGAAAACAGAGGTGCTGGCGGTTTGAAAAAAGCAGAATAGTGTGAACGCACCTCAAGTCAGTACATCTGGACTAACATGAACATGAATAGCATGAAGCAGATTATTGTCATCATGAGACACAGTACATAGGTAAACCTATTTTTCAAAAGTTAATGAAGGCAAAGTGTATGTGCATTATTTCTTTTCACCATGAGTGACCATCATGTCCTTTTTCCTCTCCACAGAGTGATCTTAGACCTATTGGGAGAAAATTTCTACCATCAGAGATCAACAGTGGAAGGGTTGAGAAGGTGAGTGATGCAGTATGTCTGAAAAGGCTATTTCCACACTAAATCTATGCAAGTGGTATACACTAGGCACTCCCCTCTTTGAGCTCAGTTATTACTTAAATCACAATTTATTGGGGAATGAGGCACTATAGTCACTTTTCAGCTAAAAACCAGTTCACTCTTGCTCAAAAAAGACTGGCTTTTGTTTGCACGTTTTATTTTATGATATATTACAAGGGTTAAAATATTTCAAAGTGCATTTATTTTGGAGCGGGGCTTTCACTGTATCCTATCAGAGTGAAAAGAAAATTCCAGAAAACTGTGTATAAAACAAAGACACTAAATAGAAATATTTAGACATAGCCTTTTTTAAGGTTCCATGTCTTTCATTTCCATCAAATCCAGTCAATATGCAATCCCACACACCTCCTGAATTAATGAGACAAAATAATAAGCAAAGGGTCTACCTCCCTGTGGCCCTATAGGCCTACCTCTCCAACACTCTTCTTCCTCCCACAATCATCCTTTGTGATTCAGTTGTAGCTCAAGAGTGTGTCTTTTGGTAGATATTGAAGATCAGAACTACTGGAATGCAGTTCTCACGGATGTCACTAGATGGCCCTGATACACTGAGTAAGGAAGGGTCAGGAAACCATTCCCTCACCTGTGGAACTGGAGTTGAGCAACCCTGGAGAAAAAAATCCCACATAATTTTGGAAGATAAAAAATTGAACTGAATGTGAGCTTACCCCTCTGCTCCCCTCTGTCTCAGAGGAAGATATTCTGTCATGCGTATGTCTTGCACTGCCCTATATCCCCCAATATATCTAACAGAGAGAGAGTGGCATCTGAGCATCTGAGTTTTCACCATGCACTTTACACTAAACTGAAAACACTACTGCATTTACAAATGGGTAGTGTAACGTTTGAGGGGAGTAATTGTCTTTTTTTGAGGGTAAAGTTCTGATAATCATCATAAGCACAGAAAGTCTAAAGGTAAGCCAGGAAGCAGAGGCATAAATAAGGCTGTGCTGTCTCAGGTATGCCAAATGGGACGAGTCTTGTTAAATGTAATTATATAAAATGCATCCTACCTTTCAAATGCATTAGTCTTTTTTAGACTGGGGATTTTTTTTTTTCACGAGCTGCTCCCCAGTATGCCTCTGATAAGCATCCTTTTAGACGTTTATGCTGTTAGACTTGACTGACCACTTCTCCAAACCCTATTTCTTCTGTTGTCTCTTGCATGTGGCCAGCTTGAGGGTCCATGTGTTCTCCAGGTACAGAAGGTGAGGAACATCTCAGCCCCTAAAGACCATGAGGAGTCCCAGGCAGCTCCCAGGATGCTGCGCATACAGATGACGGATGGACATACCACTTGTGTAGGACTGGAGTTTAAACACCTGTCCAAGATCAGGTACCTATATGATGGGTTTACCCGGTTTAGTTGGGTTTAGGAATACAGTGGGTTTAGTCAGAGTACTGGGATGTAGCCTAGTTTGATTGTCTGAGAACTTAATATCAGTGTTAAATATGGCCAAGAAATAACCGTATTAATCGTACACTCATATCTAGTTATTAGAAATAAATAATTCACATTCTCAAGTCGAATGATAATGAGAACCTGAAATTTGAGTTTTCAGTGCAATCGTTTTTAATAACGTACGTTAAGAGGTAATGATCACTGATCCTGATGGCCCCAGGTGAAACACATGCCGTCTGAAAAGTATTATGGTTCCCTTTGGTATCCACATCTATCATGAATTCCATTCATCAGTTGATGGACTAGTGTGTAGGTGGAATGGGGCAAAAATCGATTCATGTAAGAGCTGCAACTCTGCCGTTTGTGATTGTCCGATGCCCCAAATTAGATTTTTCTCAATCGAGTTTTCTAGATTATTAACATGTTATTTTTGCTGCCATTGTGTTATTTTCAAGCTTATGACATATAGGCCTCGATAGTACAATATTGGAACAAGCTGTTTTGTGACAGATCAGTATGCAACTGGTAAGCCAAACCCTACAATTCTGTATTGCTAGTAGCTACATGGACGCATGTATTATTTAGCCAATCCCCCTTACGTTAAAAGTAAATGTGTTGTCTGATTTTTAAGATTTTAAATTGTGAGGTCCCTGCTTATTTCAACCTTTATTATGTGTCCAGGGCTACATTTACATTTTTGTGTCTTTCTACAATCTCCCTACATGACTGGCCTCAGTTTCCTTATTTTTTCTCCACCGTCCTCCATGTATCACAGCCAGCCTACCTTTATGCATCGATGTGCTGAATTATGTCTCTGATGCCCCCCACACACAAACACACACCCTCCCCGTTTGCCCAACTGCACACCACACCCATCTCCTTGTCAACACGCTCAACCGGCCGCATGCCTCCATTTTCCCTTTATCTGCAATTTCCACTTGGTGGCAGCTGATCTACTAACAATTCCCAGCCTTAATTACATCTCCATCCCAGCAACTGTGGCCTTGGTGACTGCTGCCATGGTGACTAGCCAGTCTGTACAGGTGGAGTGGCCAGAATGTGGGATCTGACTTGCTGATGGGAAGAGAAGAGAGAACAGAACAAATCCCCTCTTTATGAGCTGCACACACACACTCTCACACACACTACCATCAACAGTGGTTAGTGTTTATTATGAAAGTGTCTGCATGAGTGTGTGTGAGTCCATGAACGCGTGGCAAAGAAGGATGAGGTGGATTATAGGCAGGATGGAGCTTGTGGGGACTGTTCAGTGTGCGAGAGAGTGATAGAGAGGGGGGACAATTAAGCAATAAGTAGCAAGATTGATCAGAGGCTGAATGGTGTGTTTGTGGGATTGTGTGTATGTGATTGCATCGAGAGTAGAGAGTGCCTCATTTTCACACTGGCCACTACCCTGAGAGCACCCTATCCATCCCAGTGGTTTGCAGTGAAATCCCTAATTGCTGCTTTGGCATCCAGCATCAGTAGCTGGAAATCCCTCTAAGTCCCTGTGCTTTCCTAATGAGAGAGGCAGAGGCCTTATCAGGCCTGATGAGATAGAGGGGCTTTTAATTTACCATGAGGATGGGTGAGCGGCTGGGATTATTAATAGTCCCTCCTAGCCTCGCCACCCGTCCCCTGGCAGTGCTCCATGTCATTTAGAAAATGTTATGGGTAAGGGGATAGGGGGTGGAGGCTAGGAAATGAGCGGGCCTTTTGGCATTTTATGGTCTGTTAAGGCAAGTGTGGTACATGCAGTTATGATGTGTTTAATATTTAACAGTTATGTTCTCTATATAAATATATGCAAAACATTCTTTCTTACCACGATTTGCAACTTCTCTGTTTTTCAGTCTTAACACTCCCCCTGGAACAAAGGTAAAGCTCCTTAGTACAGTCCTGGTAAAGAATGGTTTGCTACTCCTGGATGACTCTAAAATCTCTGTCCTTGGAGGAGAGGTTGATCACATGGTGGAGAAATGGGAACTACAAAGGGTAAGGATGAATTTTGTGATGTTGGTTGAACTACATTTGGTCAAGTCAGTGATGTATATAAAATACAGATGTTCTTAATCATTCTGGATCTGCATTAAACCCACTCTACATTACTGTTATTGCGAATATCTTTCTTGTATGCGAGTTCTTGATGTCCATCTCCCTTTACTGTTTAACCTCCAGAGCCTGGCCAAACACAGCAGGAATCATATTGGTGCAGAAGGTGGACCTCCTCCCTTTGTGCCATTTGGACAGGTGAGATGGATGTTTGTTATAAACTCATGAGTCACATTTCCTGGTATTTAAAGTCAAGCCACTTGCTTCTGACTGTCACTTTGGGGATTATTTCCATCATTGCCTCATGAGTCATTATAAAATTAGAATCGTCAGAACTTTGAACTTACGCATACATTGGTGCATGTTTTCTGATTTACTGTAAAATGCATGACTGAATTTGTATGCTTCTTCTTATCCTTTTTTTTTTACCCAAAGATATATATATACACAGTATATGTGGTGTTTCAGCTGTATTAAAATAGAATGCAGTGAAAGTGGCTGGAAAGATGAGGGGGAGAGAGCGGATGATGATATGTGACAAAGGTGGTAAGCAGGTTTCTAACCTGCAACAGCTAAAGTAAATGGAATGCTCAGACACTTAACGTTTTCAAGGAACTTATTCCATAATGACAAAATGAAAACATGTTTTTAGAAAATGTTGCAAATGCATTGAAAATGTAATACAGAAATACCTAATTTAAATAAGCATTCAACCCCCTGAATCAATACTTTTTAGAAGCACCTTTGGCAGAGATTACAGCTTGAGTCCTTGCGGATAACACCTGTATCAGCTAGAAACACCTGGATTTGGGGATTTTTGCCCATTCTTCTTTGCAGGTTTGCTCAAGCTCGGTAAAGTTGGAAAGGGAACGTTTGTGAATAGTTATCTCCAAATCATTCCCCAGATTTTTAAAGGGATTCAAGTGTGGACTTTGGCTGGGCCACTTAAGGACGTTCACATTCTTGTTCTGAAGCCATTCCAGTGTTGATTTGGCTGTTTGCTTAGAGTCTTTCTCCTGTTGGCACATCGTCACCCCAATCTAAGGTCTTTGGTATTCTGAAGCAGGCTCTCAAGAATTTGCTTGTATTTGGCTTCATTCATTGTTCCCTCTAGCCTTACAAGTCTCCCAGTTCCTGCAGCTGAAAAGCACTCCCGCAGCATGATGCCACCACCATGCTTCACCGTAGGACTGATGAGTGATGAGTTGTCCCGTTTCCACCAGACATGGCACTTTGCATTGCTGAAGAGTTCACTTTTCGTTTCACCAGGCCACAGAATATTTTCCCTCATGCGCTGAGTCTTTCACACACTTATTTGCAAACTCCAGGAGTGCTGTCATTTGCCTTTTTTCCCCCAGAAGAGGCTGTCTTCTGGCCACTCTGCCATACAGCCCAGATTTGTAAAGCGCTGCACTGACTTGCTATCCGTCCAACAAGATCTCCCATCATAGCCAATGAACTCCCAATGTAGAGAAATGTCAGGGACATTCCAAGAAATTCGGATGTACCTTTTTATCATTTTATTAACCAAAAAGGTCCTAATCCACATCTAATACATTTGGCATGTCATTATTATGAATTTCCTCCATAACACTATGACATCATCTGGGTAATCTCTTTATCAACTACCCTTTGCCACCTCTTCAGATAAGTCATCTCTTGCTTTTTAACTATGCCACTTATCACTTAGTGCGCAGTGATCAAAGCAAATACAGCAAAAAGAAGTCAAATGTGCTCACTAGCAAAGGTCACTTCTCCAGATATTCACAAATTTAACATTTGTTGTTCTCTCCTGTCACACAACATGAGACTTAAATGTTCTGAACTAACTTAACTAACTTAATTTAAGGCTGTAATCACATAGGATGCGTTTTTGAATGCACCTGCGCCTTTTTTCAGTTCTTTCAATGGTTTGGTCACGGCAGGAGCATGTCTCTTCCAAAGTATGCATTTCGTCCATTTTTATTTTTATCATCGTCCGCTTTTTCCCCCTTTCATTTGAGCAGGACAAAAGTGTGGTTTATGTGATCACGGCCGAATTGTTTCATGTCTCAAAACCTATTGAGAAAAAAATATACTTTTACGGAAAGACTACCCGTTATATGCTCGGATTGAACTGACTCAACTTTAATCCAATAGATGTGATCATTAATATACAGTATGAACACAATTAACTAGTACTCTGAGAAACAATAAATTCTCTCTGTGGGGACAATACTGCGGTCCTTGGCTGAGAGGGGTTGTTAAAGTTGCTCAACTTGGAGGCAAATCAACCTCTTGGGCGGGTTGCGAGCTATGACTGCAGTCATCTCTTGGCCCAGCCAAAAGTCCTTATTTCCAATCCATTTCAAATGTAGACTGTAACACCACAAAATGCAGAAAGTCTTGGGGGTTGAATCCCTTCTGAAGGCACTGTGCATGATAGAGGATGTTTCAGAACATGATGTGACTCTCTCTCTCTCACTCACTCTCTCTGTGCTTCCTGTAGAAGTGTGTCAGAAAGGACGACATGGACAGCAGAGACTTGGACCAGAGAAAGACCCTCCAGAGTACCGGTGTGGTCAAAACTACTGATGAGAATGATGAGTTTGAAAAGCAGCGGATAGCGGCTATTGCGGAGGTGACCAAGACCAAAGAGGTATGTGATTCCTCATGTTGGGTGTGAGTCTTCATTACATGTTATGGACACAGCTGTGGTACTTAAAGGGAACTTATTTTCTTAAAGGGCTATTGGCATATTTTCTAATTCAGAACTATTAGCATGACAATAAAATTAAGCTCATTTGAAGGTAAAAGATCAAACTTTGATCTTTTACACCATGCCCACAAGCTGATCATCCCAGTGATCAGACTGCCCCCTTTGACAAGGAGGCAACCAGACCTACTAAGCCTCAAAATACGCAATGTACATGTGGTTACCGTGCGCAAACAAACGATTCTGAGGAAATACGAATGTAAACAGAGGCACTTAGGAAGGCTGGGGCCAGGCTATATATATCATCAAACCTCACGACTCCACGAGATGGTTATCCGTACCATTACAGATCCACTGCCGACAGGGATTGTGGGCTGAAGACATCCTTAGGCTTTCTCCAAATGTAAACTCATTTGGATGCAGGAAAGATGGTAAAAAAAAAAACCTAAACTAGGGTCCAGGTTTTTCCTCTCCTTTCACCAGGTTCTGGGTCTTTGTGCATTACCTTGGATTTAAGTGGTTTTTGTATGGCAGCCCTTCCATAAGTACCAGTGTTGTGAAGCTCATGTTTTTTTTTGTTTTTTAACGCTGTCACAGAGGAATTGATTCAATTCTGTGATAATTTTGAGATGGTACTTTTATGGTGTTTAGCAACTATCCATGTGAAGTATCCGTCTTTCCTTGTCAGTGAGCTTTGACGTGTGACCACTGCTCCTCTTTGCTGATGCTGTTTGTCCCTGTTTGCCCTGTTTGGCACATAATTTCTGAGACTGTTCCTCTTGCCACATTACATAATTTGGCTGTTAATGTCATCAGTTGGTTGCCTCATGCGGCTTTGAAAACTGTCAGAACTCTTTTAAAGCTGACACATACTGCTAATTATCATTCATCCTAATGTTCGCAGCTAGTTGACGTTGTAATTGTTATTTTGTTGCTTCAAATCCTTTTTCATGTGGGGTTTCCATTGTTTTGTCCATCCCCCGCATCAATATTGATCTTCATGTTCTTTTCCTTCTTTAGGCTCCCCGTACGTTTGGTGGTGGAGGAAATGCAGGCGGTAACTTAAGCAGTGTTGCTTCTTCCTACCGGGGCCGTGACTCATACCAGCAGCGGAGACGAGAAGAGAGGGTCGAAAGAACTGAAAGCAGACAAGACGGAAACTATCGAGAGCTGGTGAGGAGACATACTTGGCCCAGACCTGTAAAGCAGTAGTTGTAATCTCAGGCAGTTTAATGTGTTTTGAGTTTTTACAAAAGGAAATTGTGTTGAGAAATGGTAAAAGGCCTTTCTGTTATTTTACTTTTCAGTTATTATACTAAAGCCTCAATTCACTCATATGTGACTAAAAGGCTACAACTTGTTCTACCTTCTGTTTTGGTTTCATGACGTCTCATTTCATGGCTCCTAGACTGGGTCAGGTGTTGATTATGATGATGTAGAAATCTAAATGAATCTGAGTCCTGGCCAGGCTTTCCTCTCAAGTGGCAGTCCATTTGCGTACCAATCTAGCCTTCTGTTGTGGCTTGCCAATTTGTAGGCTGAACTGAGCCAGCTTTGGGCTGAGCAAAGAAATGGGTCAAAATAGGAAATGATGGTGTTTGTTTCTGGAATGTGTTGACAGTGCGCACTGTATTAAATCTAAATTAAACCCAATGAGTGACACCCTTCACCACATCACACCCAGCTCAGCTCGCCCACTAGAAATGGGAGGTTAACCAAACCTCCCATTTCTCATTTGAGTCATTTGAAGTTACCAGATTATTTGTTTATTTGAATTTTAATGAATTTTAAAGCTTCCTGGTACATGTAGTTACAAGACAAATGAAGTGAGGTGACTTTTTCACCTTGTTTTCTAGTTTCCCATATGCTAACGTGCAACTATTTCACAATCCATCCCAAAACGTACAAATTTTCTATCAATTTGATTTCAGCTTCTCCCCTAAATGGAATGCAGACTAGCATGCATTTGCTCTGAGTCACTTTCCATGTTTGCTATGGTCCACCCCATCCCACTTTATAAAGATCCCTGCCCATGTTTATGCCCCAATATTTTGCCCCAACATTTTCTTTGAACTGGAAATACGTACGCTATGGAAGCAAGACACTCTTGAAAATGCCATTTCATGTTGTCTTAAATCTGCATACATGGTGAAATGGATTTCAAGGATAGGTGTTTTTAACAGACTTGGAAGGGATTGTTATATTCGGTTTATTTGTCTTTCATCTTTGTAATTACAGTACACCCCCCCTTCTCTTATTTCCTCTCTTCCTCCTCTCTAATGTCCTCTATTTGTATTCTCGTCTTGTCTCTCAATCCATCGTCTCCTCTACTTTTCACTGCATACTACTTCTGTATTCTCATCATTCCTCTTCATGGGCATTTTTTCCTCTTTCCCTGCTATCCATCCTATCCACCTTTCTGTGTGACACTTAACCTTCCTTCTCTGCCCAATATTACCATGCAACCACCATCCATTCTCATTCCTTTTATCCCTCCTCACTCTGTACATTGTGTACCTCCTCCATGCCGTCTTTTCCCTTTTGTCCTTTCTCTCATTACATCCTCTGTGCAGGTGGACGAGCGTGCTCTGAGAGACATCATGGAGATGGGTTTTAACAGAGAGGCCGCTCGGCAGGCTCTGATGGACAATAACAACAACCTGGAGGTGGCACTAAACAGCCTGCTCACTGGATCCTCTGGCTCCAGACCCAGCCCCGCTGCACCTGAATTCAGCAGGCCCCCACCTAGAGGTACATCTACACACATGCACACACAGTTACTCTATATCCATACTTCTGGGGAGCATAAGCCCGAGCCCAGCCTGACCCTGATGGCTTTGGTCTTCAGGGTCCCATGTCCCATAGCCAGAAATGGTGCACTTGTGCTTTAATGGAGAGAGGGGGGAGTGGCGATAGTCCTACAACCTACAGCCTAGTTATGATCAAGAATAAGTAAATGTGCAAGGCTTTCTAAAATACCCATTGGTTTTGGAACTAGACAGCACTGGATGTTGCCTCTGTTAATCAAAAACTCATTTGGTGTGAGCTTGTGCAGTTGCGTCATCTTGCTGCATGTCATTGTCCATAGTTAATGACTGTTGTAATTTTATGCATAGCTGAAAGACTTATCATTAGAATTGCTTGAGGTTTAGGTTTCATGCGGGTCTTACGGCACATTCGTTTATTTGCCTTCATCATTGATTACGCAGTCTGGTTGTTTATGCATTACCAATGTACTTTAAAGGTTTGTGAATACTGAAAAATGTATTCATTAATTGTAATTAAGCTAGTAATTAAGAACTAAGCAATCAAAAAATGGTCATGCTTGGAAGAATGCTATATAACATACAACGGTGCAATAACTGCTGCTACTTTCCTCCCTGCCATTCACTGCTCTGAGTGCACGAGATCGGAAG
>OMOV01088642.1:0-17420 GCA_900312565.1 Beryx splendens | reverse complement strand
TGAAAAATGGATTCATGAATGGTAATTAAGCTAGTAATTAAGAACTAAGCAATCAAAAAATGGTCATGCTTGGAAGAATGCTGTATAACATACAACGGTGCAATAACTGCTGCTACTTTTGAAATGGTAACACAACCATATGAGCTGTATCTCATTCCAAAACAAAATGAGTACATTTATTTCATCTTTTGATTGTCATGTTACCTCATATAGCCTACTCTTATCTACAATTACCTCTTATCCTTTGTGTCATATCTTTGTAGCACACATAGCACATTCCTACATTTTGTAGCTTAAAGCTTTCATGAAAACAGACTAGGTGTGTGTTCACTACTCAAGCAGAAAAAAGGCGGCATACCTTTCAGAAAATCTGATTCAACCAGGATCAGGCAAAAAATTAACACACACAGACACAGCCATGTCACACATAGATGTTGATACCCAGACCTAGAAGTGCACACACACAAACATTCAGTGATCAAAGTATGGTTTGGTTCTGTGTAATGTTATTCTGGGGTTCTTTTCAGCCCGAGGGAGGGGAAGAGGAAGGTCCAGGAATGAGGATGAGGAGGAGGGAGCAGGAGGAAGGCCCTCTGCACCGAGCACTCTCTTTGACTTTCTGGAATCCAAGATGGGAGTTTTCTCCATCGACGGTGGGTGATGTGGTCTTAATTTGATTCTAATCTGCCTGGGTACCTCTCTGAAGTCCTTAATTTTCAAGCTTTTACTTCAACAATGCACAATATCCTGATTTTAAATAATTTTGTAAGGGCAACACTTAATGCAGGCTTTTTGCCTTCCTGAAAATGCCTATTTTACAGGACAAATGTAAGTGTAGCTTGTAGTTAATAATGCACAGTTTTTCTTTGATTCTTGATGTGAACTTCTCTCTACTAAAAAGCCGTAAATGATCCATTATTCATGTATAG
This sequence comes from Beryx splendens, assembly GCA_900312565.1. Classification (NCBI taxonomy): domain Eukaryota; kingdom Metazoa; phylum Chordata; class Actinopteri; order Beryciformes; family Berycidae; genus Beryx; species Beryx splendens. Next base: position 16,491 of record OMOV01088642.1, on the reverse strand, counting down.
TAATGAAAGGAGAATAACAAGAAAATGTGTAAAAAGTCAAGGGGGTGAATACTTTGTAGTTCAGAATTCCTTTTCAAGAAGACTATGCCAACATGGACAGAGTCATGATAGGATCCAGACAGATGGCTATCCTTTGCTGAGGGAATTAAGATTTTTTTTTAAGTACAGTCCTGTTCTCTAAATCCCTGAAATCAGCACTGGTCTGGCAAAGCCCAATGGAGCACTGGGTTCTAGTTTAAAATTAAAAAGGATTTTACAGTATATTTGATGTATTATATTGTATTTGACCAATGAAGATTTTCTGGTTTCATTAATGACATTTTGGACTTGGTTTTTTTACCTCCCTTCATGTTTAGGAGCTTAATGATCTTTCATCTTCAAAGATTAGTTGTGCCGCAAGATAGTGTGGTGGTCTTGTCAGTATTCATCCTATTGTTTTTATTGCATGTTTTCTCGTGGCTGGTGATCACACTCCCATATTCTGTTTGTTTCTCAGAGCCAAAGAGCCAGCCACTTCAGAGACACCATGATGGTAAAGTGAATTTCTCCAACTCGGACTATTACTCCAAAGACGCATCACAAACCAAGTGCTCCTCGTATAATGACAACAGGCAACAAAGGAACGACAGACCACCCCGCTTCCACAGGGACACTGACTTTCCCAAGCCTGGCCAGGAGCCTCTCTCGAACTCCACAGCTCCCCAAATATCGGCCCCAGCCCAGCAGTGGAAGGGCCAGGAGAGAGGGTCGCGTGGCACGTCAGACAGATGGCAGAATGAGAGGAGAGAGATGCGAGATGAGCAAATTCCCTCCTCTTCCTTCTCGTCTTCTTTCACACGGTGTAAAGAACCACAACAGCACATGGATTCTACTGGAAGTTTCCACCAGCGGTCCAGAAACGGAGATGGTGGAAGCTTGGCTGGGGGTTTTCAACAAGTTGCAAGAGAGAACTCTGTATCTGAACTGTCTCATAGGAGAGGGACAAAAGACAATGCACCCACTTCTAAACCAACCATTTCTGCGGGCAATGAGCCAGATGGAAGAGGAGGTTATAAGCGGACAGACAACAGAATGGAAGAACCCAACAGCAGCAGGAGAAAGGGGAGGAATGACCGGCCGAACATGGATCACCTTGACCGTCAAAGGGAGAGTGGGCCATTGAACTTTAACTCATGGGGTGGAAGCTCAATGACAACCCAGGAAGGGGGGGTGTCTCGGGACTCTCGATGCTTGACAGGGGATCCTTCTCACTTCCAAAATGGAGACACAGAACACAAAAGAACTGGGCCAATTAAGCCAACAATCTCATCTGGTCCTCCTCCGAGGGAGGCACTCCCCAAGAAGAACACCTCTCAAAACCCAGGACCTAAAAGGAGGCCAGGACAAGGGCAAGGCAAAGGTCAAGGTCAAGGTCCAGGTCCTAGAGGGTCAGAGAAAAGTCATATCACGGAGCAGGCTTGGAAACCTGGAGACCAGTGCCTGGCGCTCTATTGGGAGGACAGCAAGGTATGTCATTACTAGATTGGCAAAATGGCAATAGCCGATATTTGATGTTTATTGAAATAAGTTTGCATGAAATAAGAGAAAGTACACTGAAATACAAACCAGAATTGTCAGTGTTATTACAACGATCTCAGATCCGTGTCACGCTTATCAGTGTAGTAAAAATTTTAAAAAGACAATATTAGAAGAGGTTTGTTAAGACAGGTTAAGAGATATTTTCGACTTTTTAATTTCCTAGTTTTTATGCATGCCAGCAGGGCAAGCATTTCCATTTAGATCTGTTGAAGTTGCTAAGTTACTGTCGGATTTTTATTGGGTCCTTGTTGAACTGTGCATGTGTGAAGTGCCTGTGGTAGTAACCTTTATAGGCTAGCTGATGGCCCTCATGTAAGATATCGCCCTTAAGACACAAGGCTGGGTAACAGACTCTTGTAAAAAGACAACATACTGTGGCAGGAATTAGAGGAAGAGACAAGGTTTAGGTGTAACAGGGTGCCCGGGCGGTCTTATTACTGATGGGTAATTATGGACATAGAACCGAAATGGATTCATTTCCAATAAACTTTTTTAGTAGAATAAAGTAGAATCATGTCATTAGTAAACACTGCTGCAGTGAATGGCCATGACTGAACTGTGACATGTGAGGACCTCACTTTGGTGCAGCATGCTGTTGAAATGCAAAATAGCAACATTTTGTATTAATTTTCTGGCTTCTTTTTTTTGGGACTTTTTTGGTATTAAACTGATATGCATTACATGGTCCATCTTAGCTAGTTGAATCAATATTTCCAGAGTTTGGAATTATAAGGTTCTAATTGAATTGAAGAATATGCAGTTTTGAGATAAAGAGCATCAAAGTTTTGACATCCCGTCATCCGTTATTCGGTGAAAACTATCTTTATGGCATCTCCAAGGTACTCTGAATGCAAAATATCAAAATCCTGATTAGATCATTAGAAATTAAACAAACAAAGATTGAAAAGAACACTGCACAAGCACAAAGTCACATACAAATATTAACAATATGTGGATAACTCAATTTTGATTGTAAAAAAACAAAGAAAAGCCTTACGATTCCAAACTCACGGTTTAACGTTTATATAACGGTCTCCCAAAGCCAGAAACCAGACAGCTGAGACTAAAGTCTGTTACACCATCAATGAACTGATGCCGTTTCAATTAATTGGAATTTGTGGGATTTTGGCATCCTAAAGTTCCTGTTTTTGTCAGAGAACATGTATGAACCCAATAATTATTATTGTGGTCGCCTCTACGAAGTTGGTCTCCTATTGAGGGTCAGTGGAACAGTCCCATGATATCTCTTGTCTCAGAGTCTAGGTTTCCTTGGTCATGTTTTTATTAATGAACATAAGCATTACCTGTCTTGTCTAAGTCCAGGGCACAGTGAAAGAATACGTAAAAATAATTAATTATATTTCCTTGTCTTTCTCTCTGTGGTTGTGTGTGCGTGTGTGTGCGTGTGTGTGTGTGTGTGTGTGTTTTCACGTTTACAAAGTTCTACCGTGCCCGAATAGACGCTGTGCATCCTTCAGGCTCCACAGCTGTGGTCGTGTTTAGTGACTATGGCAACTGCGAAGAGGTCCTGCTGCACAACATCAAACCTATTGCTGCTGACTTCTGGGTGAGGAGAAGGAACGCATGTATCAAGCCCTGTTAGACTCAGACAAGCAAGATTAAACAACTCTTTGACTCGTCTATTATTTAGATCAGAACCTGTTGGTGAATACTCAATGGAAGCAACTGATTACATGGTATTTGAGGTGGTAGCAATAAAAAAGCTGATGAAATATGAATATAGTCAGATTTTATTGCCATACATACTGTAACCAAGTAGAAACTAGGCGATATCAAGAAGACAAAAAAATTATTTCAGTGAGAAACAATCTTTGAAAGTGTTTCAGAAGTAAATGATCCTAAAGTAAAGTCAAATGTGTAACATTTGAGCCTTGGACAGATTAAGCAATCTTATCTCTGATAAATACAATATTAGTTTTCCACACTTCAGGACAGGGTGGTTGGACCATCTACAACTTGGTCAGTGACTCCAAACAGTACTCTTTGGTTGTAAAAAATATATTTAAAAAATAATAATAACTTTTTCATACCTCACAGAAATATCAAATTTAGCCATAATCTACAGTACCTGGAAAACATTATTTATACGCCTTGCATTTTCATCCAGCCAATGTATTGTTAAAGGACCAGCTCACCCCAAAATTGTCTACAGACACATGTCAGTCGAAACTCCATTGAAGTTCGTACGACCACCAAACTCACAGCAAATTGGCCGTTAAGAGTTCTGTCTCAGCTTTCTCCCAAATCTGGGTCTGTTTTTTTTTGTTTTGTTCCAAAAAGGGCATAAAATGATGTCAAACTTATTTAAACTACTCATACAGCATAATCAGTCTGCATCAGTAAGTGGTTTGCAGCCAAACAATTGCACTGAGTCCGAAATGCCTAAATTTACCGCGTCACTGCCTATATTTACCTCACTGACACGTTGTTGTTACTGAGAGCGTGAATGGTTGTGTGCAATCAGTGTGCACAACCAGAGGTACACGGTGTTCGCACTGTCACCAAACAGGGAACTGTCAGTGAAGTAAATGTAAAAGGAGTTTCGACTGACATGGTGGTGAACTGTTCCTTCAAACTGGGTTAAATTTCTATCGGACAACTTTTTCTCTTGTTCAGTTGGGGCCGATGTAACACAAACTGCTATTCCCATTTTGCTTAGCCAGATGACGCAGATTTGTGAGCAAGTAAGGACAAAGGCACAAAGAACAACAGTGAGGAGTAAAAATGCATCTCTGGTTGCCCGCAGTAACATCACAATCATATTAAATGTACACTGGCAGGAGGAAGATGATGGTTACTATGACAGTTCACTAGAGTTCCGCCGTGGGGGAGATGGGCAGCCTAGACGCACGCGGCCCACACAGCAGTATTACCAGCCACCCAGGGCGCGAGATTGATTTGTCACCGCTTATACCGGCAGGTAAATAAGAATTAAAAATGCAGAAGGATTTTTTTTTTTGCTTTTTCTTTTTTTTTTAGTACGTGATCATCTATCTGTAAACATCAGTGCGAGTGCGAAGTGAATTTCTTATGCATAGTACACTAAGCATACCATGTTGTACTTGGGAATAGACAGCTCTATGTATTATGCAAAAAGATCATTCCCCCCCTTTTTTTCAGTCAGACCATAGACACAGGAAATAGCCGTTTTTAACAATTTGATGCCAGCAGGGTTTGTACACGGACCTGGAAGTTGCTTGCATTCATGCCTCAAGTACCAAAGACAATGTTTCCTTGCAGAAAATGAAATACACAAAGTTTGCTTGTGTGCGTTTGGGCATGTCATATTTGTGTATATCAAACACAAGCCAGTCATCATTTGCAGTGCTGGAGAAATTGAAAAATCAATAGGATCCCTTTAACATAGGTCAGTAAGGTCATTAGACCAGTGCCTATTATTTTCTGTCGGAGCAGTCTGCTAAGCTACCTTTGAAGCAATGATTGTCTTGATGGAGAGTGAGTGATGCCCTTCATTTGAGACCCACTGCATTTCATGACAAGCTCGCAGAAATACTTAAAAGGACCATCCTGGAGTTATTCAGCATTTTTACCCATTTACTACACTGCATGGCCATACATTATTATTCTCCGCCGTTTTTATGTATTAGTTTTTCTTTTTTATATTTGAACATTGCCCCCCCTGCCCCCTCCCTCCTCTCTCATACTTGCCTCAAATACATGTCGGTGACAAATCTAGCTTAACAATTAAGGCTGGTTCATGCTTCAGGCAGAAATGTACGTGACAGTGCATGCGGTCAAAACCACGTAATTGCAGGCAAAATGACTGCACACGTTTGGGTTGTGCACCACCTGCGATTTAAAAACGCAGGTGGTGCCTGGCGCAGACGGCGCCACAGTGCCTCTATCCAGGATTGGTTGAACAAAGAGGATCAGGAACTACTGGGCAATCACAGTGGGGTTCTGTTTTTTCTGGGTTGGGATCATGCAGAGTCTAATTTTCCTACACCACCACTTAAGTGCTGGGAGTTTTCAGTGGTGTACAGTCGTCGAGAAGCATGAACACCAAGGTACACGGATGCCACCTCTAGCCAGGCAGGAAGCATGAACCAGCTATTACTTTACTCTGGGTGTGTTTTAAGGTGTTTGGATTGACACCAGAGCGCCGTGAAGTCACAGAACGTCAACAGTTGGTTTTGTTTTGGGGTAGACCTTCAGAGCAATTAGCTCCTTCAATCTATGAAGAGCCTTAAGTATTCATGTGAAAACTGTTTTTCCATTCACAATTATTAAAGTCACATTGACAAAAATAATTTCAAAGACACCGTGGCTACTGTGATGGATTATTGGACACGATTTTCAAGAATTGACTGAAACCGGATAAGTTTTAGATAATTCTAGGTCTAATTCTTTACTAATGGCATGTTCCAAAATGAGATTTAATTAGAAGATATCTTTTGGGCATATTCATGTCTAGCAAAAAAAAAGTAGTACACACTATCGTGTACATTTAATAAATGGCAGATATCGACCAAATACAACCAAGGCTTAAAGTTTTCTTGATCTATTTGCTATTTATAAAAAAAACTAAACCTGATAGACACTAAATGTGTACTGAAAGACTGCACCCTAATGTCTAAGAGATCACACACAGTCACACTCTTTATATTGCATGATGTCCTTGAAAGTGACAAGAGTAGTAGAAAACAAAGTTTAGTTCTTGGATTTCATGTAGACATTGATTTCATATGAAAATTAATTGCAGCTTTAAATGCCACTATTTGCACAAAGCATTGTGTGAAGATTTTCACAAATGGTCTACAGTCATAGTGACCTCAGTGTTTGAGAGCACAGCTAGTTCGGTTTATGCACAAGTCAAAGAGTCCTGTGAACATCAAGAAAGGATCATTCCTTCAGATGCAGTCAAAATGCAACCAAGGTTCATTTTGTAAAGTCTCTTTAATAATTTTCTCTTTTTTCCATCCATCAGTCTATTTGCCCCATCCTTCCATGACAGAGATAACGTCTCTTTCTTCAACAATCCAGAGTTCTTCCTGAGTTTTTCAGTGTCCATAACGTCAAGACATACTGAACTTTTCAAAGGGCTTGGACAAGATGCAAAAAACTGACATGAGCACCCATTAACTTTGTTACGGACACATCTGCTGTAAATGTTGTGAAGATTTGTAAAACAGCTGCGTTATGTTAATAAACAGTAATTCTAGTATGTAGATGAAGTGTTGTTGTTTTAATGTTATGTTTTTGAATCAACAAATTCAAATGATGACTTGATACAGAAAAAGGAACGACATGGTTTTGTTTATTTTCTATATTTTTGTATGTTTTAAAGACAAAGCGCTGCATGATTTCAGTTTCACTGCAAAGATGCATAAATAGAATTTTAACTTGTTTTTAAACGCTGTCATACCTTATCGACTGATTCTTGTAGCTTGCTTTTATTCTATCTTTTCTGCTCTCCTGGATAGGCATAGCCGCTTAGTCCGTAGCAAGCAGCTCAAGCTCATTTGTCGTGTTCTCTGAAGCAAATCCAAAGGGTAAGACAATCTCATCTGCCTGTAATAGAGATGGTAACACTGGAGAGATATCATTTTGCACATTACAAAAGGGACTATTGCTAGCTTTTCAAGCATGGCACACACCACTGGGCTAGCTATTTATGGACTCCTGCCGTGCAGGAGACAAGTTTTACACATCAAGAAATAATCTCCGCCTCTGCTTCAATTTCACTTTTACCCACAGCGGGGGTTGACTGGACAAAGGCACTAGGGTTCAGCAGAGAGGTCACCGTGCTATTCTGTATCACTGGTCGAAAGGATTTGCTTTATTTTCCAACTGAGGCTCCAAGTGACCATAGATGAATAATTGACGGGTGGTAATATGGAAACCTATCCAGTAGGAAGGAACTGAAAGTGAAGCTGTTGAGAGCTTTCCTGTGGCCTGAAGAGCAACGTTTCCTGGTAATCAGCAATGCTGTAACAAGGGCCTCTTGATGAAGAATTGATTTTGAATGAGACAACTATTTAATTCAATCCATTTTGTTTTGACCATTTGCCCCTGTGGCCCTTTAAAATGTTAAGCAGATTACAAATATCAGGCAGAAGTCCTTTTTTGTGGTAATATTGAGACCCAATAAATGAAAGGTTATTTGTGCAAAACAGAGCAGTTGGAAATGTGGATTGTAGGACCAACTTTGCTGTCACTATTGAACTTGACGAGTGTAATCTGATTCCTAGTGAATAGACAGGCCTGCTTATAGCTTTTGTGTGAAGGAGACAATGAAACTCAGATAGCAGCCAGAGTTCATTCACAGCAGCTGAATGCGTTTCATTATGAATTTGTAATACCTTTATTACATATGCTAAATTAATGCAGCAAATGTCCAAGTACAAATATGTCCAAAATACTATTTGCAATAGTATTTACTGCAAAATACAGTTTTCAAAATGTTCCTGCATACTCACTCTGTACGTCACATTTAATGTAATGATGCCACTGTAAATGTTGAATGGATGATCAAACATGTCACAAGTTATTTATGAATGTGCTGTATCATCCCTTACAAAGAAAGCATTAGCAAAACTTGACCACAGGAGCTGGCCGTGTCCCAGGAGGGATTACAACTTGTTTTTTATGTTTATGTAACTTTCAGCTACAGTTTATGCAATCTTGTTGATGATGTGATTAGAGTAAATCTAAAGCTCCAATTACATTTTTTTTCTGACAGATAGGCCATGCATGGTTAGATATGGCCTTAATTATTCAGTATTCTAGAAACTATCTTGGATTATGATTAGATTGGATTTTAAATGAAAGAGGATTTACAGTGTGATCAAAAAGTATTTCAGCTGCAACTCACTTTTTAATGTTTTGGCTTGATAGGACTATGAGGTTTAAACACAGTCAGCTTTGATTTGATGGTGTTTTCATCCATATTGGATGATCTGTGGAAATTTAGTACCTTTTGTACATTGTCCTTCCAAATGAGGGTGCTAACAGTTTGCGAAAAATTACAGTATAGAATAAGTAGAATCAATTTAGTACCTCATCACAAATTCTAATTTAAAATCATGTCCAGCAATCTGCAGCTAATAAGTATCACAACACAAGTTGCCCAATGCATACAGACATTTATTCTGAGATTTATAAAAACTGGTAGCAAACATAAGATGTAGGTCACCCGACGGACCATTGAGGCAATATTTCCAACCATACATATTCGCAATTCTTAAGTCTCTTTTAAACATTATTGAAGCAATTCATCCATATTAAAAAGCCGGGACAATGGGGAGAGTGCAATGAATGTACAGTCTTTAACTTGTAAGGAACTATATAATCATTGTTTGGCAACGCTCGCTAGTTTTTCTGTACGATTGTCTTGCAGGTCCTAGTTTCTTCTCTGCTAAGGCCCAATGCACACACGAGGATTATCAGGACAGTTGACACCATATTTGTCCATCCTGAAAACCATGAGGGGAACCCTTTTTCTGAACCTTGGTCGTAACTGAAAGTCCGCCCAGATTTTCTACAAAAAATCTGAGTCACTAGCCTAACTACCATCACCTTTTCTCAGCCTACTCACCTCCAGCTCAACTGAAACGTTTACAGCCCACAGTCAGTCTTTCCAGGCACGGCTGTTTTCCTTTTCATGTGACAAACAGGTCCCATTTGTGCGCTTGTCACATAATCCTTTTGTGGCAGAGGAGCGTAATCTTCACATAATTTGTGTGCGTAATCTGTGTTTCAGAGTTTGCTCATTTCACAAAATTGCATGAGACTGTGTTGCCTATAAGTGCCCTCAAATGAAAGCTGGCTGTGTACTTACATTTGGAAAACCTATAAGTTTCAGCATTAAAACATGTTACACCTATATCTTTGAACAGCTTGTTTTTTATTGGTGCACATTTACTTGTACGGTATCTCTAAGAACAGACAGAAATAAGAGAGATCTGTGTTGCCGTACAGATCTACAGCTCCGGAGAGAATGTATTGGAACAAGGCTAGAGTCTGCGATATTGAATTTTGTAGAAGTGTCCCTGCTGGGAATCAAACTCAGTTCTCCCGACTGAGAGTCTGCAGTCTAACTCCCTGCGACACACTTTCACCCACATGACCAAAAATGCAATCCATAGTACTGGAAAGGTAATTGTGACAGTACCCAGACAGTAATCTAGATATAAGCTTGCATACTATGGTTTGGAATTAATTTTGTTATTATAAAGATCTTTTAGATGTGAGCGTTCAGACAAATATTTCATGAGCTCATGGTCTCTCTCCCATTTATTGCCAATGGATGAGCTCTGGGCTGTACGTTGTGTGCCATCACTGATTAGAATCTTGGATCTTTGGTTTCTGGCTCTGAAAGAGAGCCGTTCTCGCTCCAGTACTAATTGAACCGTCCTGGGCCACAAGAATCGCTTTAATTATTTAAGTCTAACCTCTTAGCTGCTATCATTTCACATTTCAAAGTAACTTTAAGTAACAGAGCACAGAGCTGCCTGACTTATTCTAATATAATAATGTACTAATATTTGACTTTTGGTTTTCAGTGCTGGTGCAAAATCCATAATTGTTGGGTGCTCTGTGCTGGCATCATCAGTTAATTTGTAGGGGTGAGTGCATTACCATCAATTATAGCCTGGTGTTCTTGATGTCCCTGATTCATCATAATGAAAAGTAAGAACAGGTTTCTTGTCATGAGTGTCAAGAAGATTATACAGATTTGTACTGGGATTTATTTCCTATGTATTAGAAAAACACTGTCAGTCAGAAAACACGTCAGAAAAGGAAGGGTAGCTGACGGCCGCACCTTTTCATACTATTTGCAGGTGCACCATTCTATCTGTGGGCGATGCACCACAGGTGAACAGAAGAATTCTGGTAAGTGGTTCATTCACGGCAACAGGGATACTCAATGACAGGGTATCACAGGCGCATGTAAGCAGCTTAACTTGAATAAGACTAACCACAGTATGGCCAATAGCTGGGTTCCTCTATGCATGTTAACATAGCCAGTGGCACTTCAGTTGGCACATAGCATGTAACTGATGTCCTGGGATCAAATCCAGCCCTGGACCTTTGAGACATGTCATCCCTGAGTACGTCCCAGAGCTTTTTCATTCTGTCTTTCCTCCGCTCATTACCACTCCTCTCCTACCAGGAGGTAACTTGGAGGCGAAGAGAGGAGCAGGGAGCGAGGGAAAGTGGAGTCCATTTGGGATAGACTTCAGGAGCAGCTTCTCTTGTCTCCTCCACTATGAGGACAGCAAGCAACGTGGCGGCACGAACATGAAGGAGCAAATTAGTTTTTTGATGCACCCCTCACCCTTTTCCATGCTTTCTGTTGCTTCACTGTGAACTGTCTAAAACTCATTGTTAAAAGCAGGGCTGCTGTCAGTGACATCTCAGTACTGGCAACACTGTTGTGAAGTGGTTGCTGGGAAATGCAGTGCAAATCACCAAAGTAATGTCCACTTAACAGTGTTGCCAAAATCAAGAAAAACAAGAATCTTGGGGATTATCACTTTAAATCCTCATTGCAGAGCAGTGTAAGCTCTTAAAGAAAGGTAAGGCATGTAAAGTACAAATTAGTGTATTCTGCCCAGTGAGTCAAGTTCACACCCCAGCACCTGTCACTCATCTTGATGAACTGTCTACTTTGAAACAGCATCCGTAAAGCCCACAGCAGGCGTGGAAGAGGCAGTCAACAAACATAATTTGCAATGTTAAAAAAATAGCAATGCTGATGTTCACCCGTGTTTTCGACATGTTAATCTTTTAATAATTCACCAACATATCAAAATAGATAAAAATGGATGCATGGAATTAACATTTCAAAAGAGCAATTCATTGGCTTGCCTGCTTCAGTTTATTGAAAGTTATGACCTCACTAGATTGGGTAGGATGAACTCGTGGGATGTTTGCTGTGACGGAGCGGGTGGCCACATTTGGGGCACCGGGGCAGAGGAAGGGCGCATGCTTAGCCCCGTGACACCCTGACATGCTGAGGTTGGCCTTGATGCTCCACCAGCACAGTATTATCTGACTCACTGCTGCTTGTGCCTCTATTTTGAGCCTGTTCTCAAATTAAAAAACAATGTGTTTTAGTATAGTTTTGTTTAAAATAAGCTACCAAGCACTGAAGTAAAGCAGGGAGAGTAGGCTAGCAAGCACGTGTCATTTTGCAGCTTTGTGGTTTTGTCACAGCATCAGCTATAGAAGTGCAATGTAGCAGTGATCCAGCCAACAGCCCACTCCCAAAATAAACTCATTTTATAATGTTCAAAATGTAAAATGATACCATCAAAGTTAGAGCTCTTTTGTGCAACTGGACAGCTGATACATCCTACAAACGTCTGTCACAGTACGATGTGGCAGACTTGGCAGAGAACCTCTTACCTCCTGTCCCAAGCCTTTATACCACCCACACCGACCAATCACAATTTAGAGGAAAAAAAAGTGTTATTTCCAACAAGACATTTTTATGAATGGCTCAGATGAAATAGACAAAGCACAGTAAAACAGAAATTGAGAAATCAGGGGGGGGGATTGTCTTAAAACCGGGGGTGTTTAAAAAGAAGTTCTTTGCTGCTGCATTGCCTTTCCCAGGCCAGCCCTCTCCAACAGTCATTCTCTCTCACTCTTTGCCTTGCAACCTGATAAGCTTCAGTAATAGGAGGAATGCTTTTCTCCCCTTGAGAGGGAACAACCTCCCTCCCCACACCAACATTCCCGTTCCTCTCGTTTCCCACCTGCCTTCCTCTCCAGGTATCCCCATTCACAGCTGTTGGCCATTGTCTTTCCTCTTGCCTGACCCCTCACCCTCCATCACTCCACCATGGTACCTTTGTGGCAGTGACATCTGAACCCTGTGATCCTGTTAAAAGTGTCCTTTCTTACATAATTTCTACATCAGCCTCAACAACTCCATTTCTCTCTGTCTTGCAGATGGGGGAAAGGAGACCAGAAAGGACATTATATAAAACTGGGTTGGCTAGGGAGCAAATTTTCTTGCTAGCATATTTAGTACCTGGTAGAGCAGAGAGGTTGGGGAGCTGTGGGAATTAAATACCGTGCCTTGCCTCTGTAAGAGGGGACCCTTGTAAGAGCTGTATCAGTTCCACCCACCAGGAGTCATTTAAGCAGCCCACATTATGGGTCAGTTCAAAGAGCTTTGCAGTGGAAAGATCTTACCCTTTAATTTTATTATTCTGCCAGGGCAGCAACTTATTGTAACACTTTCATTAAAAGAATGCTGTCTTTTTCATTTTTGGTTGTTCTTTTGTATGATCATTTTAGTTTCAATTTAAATCAGAGAATCCAGAAATCTCTTCATAAACAGAAATTGAATAATAGCATATAAGTATTTTACATGAGAATATCTGTGACAAGTCTGAAGAAATAAATGAGCAAATACGTATGTGGTCCTGCAAGTAGGTGCATATTTAGGTGGATGTTTTAGCGCAGTAACATCATGTCCTGTATGCCCCTTAACTGGAAAAATCTCTTCCAATTTCCAACCATGACTTTCATGTGCCTGATTGCCTCTTCCAAAGAAGACAGGGAGTGAGGAAATGGCAGCTTTAACCGCTCTTTAGAAGATTAAGATCACATAGAATTATCGACACAGGAAATTAAGGGGCTTCCAGTCTCCAGGATGGTCTGTTTGCACAGCGTTGGCGTAGTCATGCTTCACGGTCTCTTAGCAGTTAGCAGGGATGTTTGCATGTGAAAGCAAAATGAATCCAAAGACAAACATAATCAGACTCTGGTACATGGCTATACCACTAACATGCAAAAGCAAATGCCTTCAAGTGTATGTTTTGTTGGTATTTCTATGCAAATGTAATTTCTCTTGCAAATCCGAACACTCCTGCTCATATGGGTGTAATTATAATAGCCCTACCATTGTACAAGACATAGAAAGCCACCCACTCTCACAGCCATTGTGTAAAATTGAACACCCTGTCGCTGGATGATGTAGTGTAGTCCGTCTGATTTATTTTGAACTTGGTTTATGAATGTCTTGTTTTGATCTGTGTAACCTCAAAACAGCCTCAGTGTTTTGGGAGCTACTGTGTGTGGGGGAAATACAAAGTCTGGCACTGTTCCTATGCAGAGAAAACAGGCAGACAGGATTTCATTCCTTTTTCTTAACAAAAAAGCTAGCTGCACTGAACATAAATCAACAAGAAAATCAAATTCTCAATACATTTATTTTGCCATGTAATTTTATAACTTTTTTCTGGGATAAGCTATGTTTCAATGAGGCCATCAATTGGCTCTCGTGGGTGCAGAACACCACTCATGCTTTGAGACGGTTCAGTGGTTTACAAGGAGAAAGACAATTCAAACGGACGCAGTCATATCAGCAAGTCCTGTGACAATTGTTAAAGACAGTATATATAAGGTCATTCTCTTATGAAATGTATTGACCAGATTCAAACTGAGCAGGTGACCAAAGATGGAGAGCATAAAGGGAATGCTGCGGGGCCCTCCATCTACAAAGATCAAATAAAAAAGTAAAGTTTCCACATTGACATTGTCAAACATATCCTTTCTCTCTATGTTCTATAATGAAGTCAATTTTGTTTTTGTGCACGTCCGTATTCCTTGGTGCTCCTAGAGTGATGATACATCTGCTGTCATCGCAGCAGTGTACGCACATTTTCTGTCGCTGCATGGGTTTTACTGCCACCGTTATCCATTCTTTCTCTTCCTCCCCTTCTCTCCCCGCAATTAACTCCACTTACAGAGTATACCTGTGGAGACTGTTGAGTGGGATAAGCCATCTGAAGTTCCGCCTGTGCCACCGGAATCACTCTTTTGCTATGTTCAAAGAAAAACAATGTGCATACGCTCAAAGAACTGTGGAGCTGTGCTGTCATGACCTGCTGAGCGTTGAGTGACTGTTTTGTTCATGAACTTATACCATTATCACTTCACATAGTTGCAGTAGCCTTATATTTGATTCCATCTCCAGGGTTAATTGTGCTTTGTGTTTTTCTATTCCACGTTCTTATCACAGTGGAGACCAAGTCATTAATGTGTTGTGTGAACAGTGAGGTGATACTCGTGATGAGCCAAACAACAAACCTGTGCAACAATGATATTGATTGAAAAAGCAGTTTGGACAAGTCTCAGACTATTCCTGGAAGTTCAGCTGAAAGGCTCGGTGCTTAATGAGCACGATGGGTGCTGCTTGTCAGTGTAATAGTTGTTTTCAGTGTGCAGCAGACCATGGCCTGCATTGGTCATTCTTCAAACATCCTGCCAACATTTGTTGCCAAGCACCTCTTGTGTTACTCATAACACATGACAATTTAATGGACAAATGGGGCCAGTTAGTTTGACCAAAGACAGTGTGGACTAAGGGCGAGTGATAAATTAGCTACCTAGCTATTGATCTTTAGCATTAACAGATAGGGGTCTACACAGCAGAGCAAACAGGTAGTAAAGCAACTCTCAGTCACTTTTATGGGTGCTGTCCTGTTGCACCAAATCACTTAATACCAAGTGAAGAACTATTGAGTCCGGCTAGAGTGGTTGCCCTGTGTTTGTTCATGTGTGTTTCGATCACCACTGACAAACAAGACTTGCAGTGTCATATTTTACCATGTCAATATATGTCACTGAGCTGAGGTGTTTTCACAACAAAGCTGCCCATACTGCCTGCCATCAAAGTTGCTGTTTCCTCTGCTTAAAGGGATATTTCACTTTGGTAAAACAAACAAGTTTTCAGCAGCCTTACCCCATGTGATGTAATTGTTCGTTGTCAGCATCGTGGTTCCTGCCGGTTCCTGCCGGTTGCTGGGGTCTTAACTCCCTGCCATTCATCTTTAGGTCTTTGCCTAAAATAATAGGTCTGCAGTATAATCTAACTAGAGTAACAAACATTTCAATGGAATAGACAATTCTGAATAAAAGATATCTCTTTATTTTGATACCTGACGGCAACATAACTGAGTCCAGGGCAGCAACAGTTTAAGCTGAATTACGCCTTGGTGAAGTTTTTTTCAGGCAAGTGCTATAAAATAATAGTTCCTCTACTGATAGCGACAGGTAACTTATAAGCAGGTCCCGGAAATGAATAGAAATTAGGACCTTGACAACCAGGAGAAACGGAGAATAAGGGCCACTGATGTCACTATGTACCTGTAGGTGCATTTACACGGGGGCAAGCCAGCAGAAAGCTAACCATGCCATACCAAAGTGAAATCTCACTTTGAGTGTCATAGCCAGTATTAACAGGTCATAATGTGATGGACCTAAATGTAATTATTTACTATTCTATAGAGAGACAGAAATCTTTGCTTCTCAGACAATTCTTGTTTTTTGGTCCTTATGCCTAGCAGGGGTCAGATCCTTAAGAAGCCTATTTATGATGGAGTCTTTTCAGTCATTTTAAAGAGAACTTACAACACTGTTTGTTGAAATATCAGAAGCTGAAGTTGTTATTTGTTTGCAATTGTCCCTAAACCAAAAAGAGTGCTAAATCCTCACATTCAGACCTTGTTTGTTTTCTGTTCAGAGATAGAAATTGGCCCTGAGTATCGTCTGAGAGGGCGGGCATAGGGCTCTGGAGTTAGTTCACACTTCAACCAGAGTTTCCGTTAGAAAAAATTGGTGCCGGTCCACGTGTCCTGGAAGATTTCAGTGTCCCGGACAAATGGAAGAAATTCCGGTCAAATATTAGGCTATCTGTGAACTTAATAACAATTGATAGGCAGGCTATATAAAGAATGAAAATTAGACTACTTTTGCTTATACATTATTCCAAATAAAATACGTCCTGTCCATAGACTCACGTGCATAACGCTGTTTTATAAATAAATAAACATTACGTTAGCCTGCAACCCAACCTGAACCGCAAGGGACCCGAGACTGTATGTCGGGTATTAGATCGGAAGAGCACAC